>OMMV01179545.1:0-11618 GCA_900302635.1 Chatrabus melanurus
CTTAAACGACCCCATTGAAAGTGCATATACCCAGATTGCAAAACGTCAGACACTTCAAGCCCTACAAAATTTTGCCATTTTGACCCTCTGTTAGCCACAGCTCCCTCATAACTGTTGACAGACAGAACAAATGATACCTATTTGACCATTCACCAAAGTTAGAACACTTATTTCCATTTACTTTTCTCACAATCAGCCTTTTATCTGGCAGGTTTGAACCCAAATTGTGGAGAATGCATGGCATCCATTTTGGGAAAACCCCCGTTTGTTACAGTGAGGTGAAAGCGAGGCTCTGAGGTCACGTGGTTTTGTTTACATTTGGTTGTCAAAGGGAATTCCCCAGAAACCATGTGGATTTGACAGAGGACAACACAACAGATACTATTTTCACTGTTGGGCCTCAAGAGAAGAAGACAAGAAGGGAGAAATAACACAGGAAATAATTAGTGGGAGGGGGAGGAAGAGTCAAGGATCATTCTGTGTTGAGACAGGACAGTCACAGCCTTGAGCACTTGATAATCCAAGGTAAGATTTTTTTTTTTAATGATTTCTCTATCCTGAAAAGAAATTTCCTGTTGCACACTGCTTTGCTTTGGCAATTTTTTTTGTCTTTTCTTAAAAAAAAAAAAAAAAATAGACTGATGACACGGTACTTTCAGTTGCTCAAGAATATGTTCATCTGATAACCTGTTCATTTATGTGAAGGACAATGCAACCAAAAATGTTGCATACAAAGAGGCTTTAACATGATTATATTCATTCTTGTTCTCTTTGTAATAGTTATGATCAATAGTAGCATTTACCGTTATGCAGTGACGGGTAGTCAACGCACTAGTCAGATAATAAATATGTTGAATTCAATTTGTAATCTTGCCAGTTGTGTCTAAATATGCCTGAAATGTTTCCAATATTAATCTACATATGTATGTACAGTATTCTTAATTCAAGTTAGCTTCACTCATCACTACTCACCAGAGCGATAAAGAGTTACACAAATTTGCACTTGGTATACCATATAAATAACTGCAGACTCAGCAATTCCATACGTCTTGAAAATGGCAAGAATTTTTTTTTTTGAGATAAAGGTTTTGAACCCACAAGGTTAAGGCCTGGAACAAAATGGGCCAAGCGTCAAGGCACTACAACACTGCTACAAACTTGAAAATGTGTATCATATGACCCTTTTAAGAGGACCCCGTGGTATTCTGGGAATGGTTAAAGGCCGAACTGTCACAGATTCTAAAAATGTAAAGATACCAAAATTCAAAACTTGATCCACGTTTCCTAAACAGTTTTAACCCTTTTTGATAGCCTTTCATTCCATTTCACATTTATTTTAATTTATTCAAGAAATTTTAAATTTATTTACATTTTAATTGTTTAAATTGCTACAAATGTTTGCATTTTACAATGTAAATGCCGAGGCTTTTCCAAAGCTCATGAATAAAATTATTGTTATTTAGTGGAAGAGGATTTCAAACCCAGTGGATTTGGGATGGTGGAGTCTGATACTGTCTGTGTTCAGTTCACTGAACACTTCATACACTGAAGCAGAAACCTCTTTCAGCAGTGACAGCCTGCACACACTGTATCGACTCCTTGGAGGTGAACTTTTCACTAATGGTGCCAACACAAAAACAAAATGATGTGACTGTGGGTGGTGTGAGTTCAAACACTCCCACCAGCTGGACCACGGACTGACCAGGCCGGAGGCGAACAAGAAAAGAAAGGAGAAATGGAGAGAAGCTCCAGGGAGCCGATAAGACCTCTTCTTTCTACCTCCCTTCCCTGCCATCCATCGCTCCTCACTGGCACTAATAAGTGGGCGGTGCTGCTGCCAAGGTGAATGACAGACAGCACCTTCCGCTGTCCGCTTCGGACAGAACCATCAGGGCGAAACGCATTCAGGCATCTCGGCTGGTTCACCTCCTACCCATGCTGCATTCAAGGACAATTTATCCAAGTGGGAGAACGGCACTCTGGAGCAGCTGTTTATCATCTGATGTGAGGCACAGTAGTGAAAAATGACAGGTGCTATTTATTATCTGCTACTAAGGGAAGATTGAAACTCACTCGTAAAGAGATAGTACCCAAAACATTCCACGAGACGGGTTAAGAAATCAAGATTATCAAGGTGTTAGACAAAACTGCACTGCCATTCTGTGGAAGTAAAATAAATAGCTCTCCGAGCGGCACAGGAGGATAGCGCGAGACGTGCACGTACCTGCACTGTACAGCAGCTCATGTAAAAACTACTGCACGCTAAAAGCCTTTGGTCCCAGTCCCAGAAATGTGTCCAAAGCACTAACTGCAGGGCTCCTCTCTCTCTCTCTCTGATGCATTTTCTGATGAGCACAGAAGTATTTATGGTTCACGTGGGTAGTAGGCACCACCCTGTGTGACTCTCCTTTGCCAGCGCCTGTCCCGTATCTGTTCTGCGGCGCAGCAGACACAGTGAGGCCGTTGAAGGGCGGGCTGCACCTCTGGCTGCAGGTCGGCTGCAGGCTCTGTTGATGTTGGCAGCTGGAATAAAAGCCGCCTTTCTCTGTCTCTCTGCAAAGGAAAGCCGTGAGGATGAAGTGGACGAAAGAAGGTCGTCAATGCTGTGATCTCTACCTTACCTCACCGTGGTCCTATGACCTTTACAACATTCAAACTGTCACCATACAGTTCCTCTATTTATTTTATTTGCATTGAATACATTATCGCGTAGCAACCAGTGCAAGAGTACAACATGACACCTAAAGCTCCTTCCTCTCTCTGTCAGCTGTCAGCGTTAGTGTGTGAGAAGGATTAAGGAAGCAGTTGGAGACGCCCATTTGCTGTAGTTACACTTAAATAGCGATGGAGTAAATATAGCTCAGTGCTGAAGACAGAGGGCAGCCAGAGGGACTTGAATGGCTGAATACAAATCTCATCAACTGCAGTCACTTATCCTGAACAAACACGGCGAGTCACAAAGTGCCTCATGGATCTTGCAGTGTTATTACCCTAAAAGCACTGACAGGGAAAAAAAAACATCAGGCTTTCTTCAGATTATTTATGCTGAAAGCAAATACAATCACAACACATTTAAGGCATTTAAAAGTGGAATTTCTCATGATCTCGCTGCACTACAAATCGCCATAGTTTCCACTGTGAAGAAGTATCAGGAAAGATCTTATTCCCCCCACATAAAGAAATAACATATTGGCCTTTTCACAATCTGCAGACACAAAACAGTACAAAATGGCTAATTAACAGCCTTCAGACTGGCGCGCACGCGTGTTCACAATAAACATTTGCCAAACGGATGAAGCAGACACCCGTGTTTCCGCACGTTTGTCTCCAGTATTATTCACAAAATATGTCAGAAGCCTTGGTGAATTCTATATTATATTTCGAAAAACTGATGGAGGACGATTTTGTGGATGTTAACTTGGAAGGTTTGGATGAGGAATTCTCGACTGTTAACAAGACCAATTGTCATTCAGACTAATGCCAGACTAATGTCCATGCATTAATAGGTACTTACCTCCCAATACCCCCAATGGCTCCCTAAAATCAATTTAATAGGGACAAAATATGCTTTCAACCACTAAATAAGCCTATTTACATAAATTTTTGTCAAAACAGAGTGCAGATGGATTTTCTGAGGTCAAAAACCTATAAAAAGAGCCCTCAATAATAATCCTATGACTTTTGGATGTGACGTTATGACAAAATAAAATGCCGACTGGCGGCCATATTGGATTGATCGTTGACTCCGGCGCCCTCCAAAAATGAATTTAGTATGACCTGGCCTACATCTGTGCCAAATTTCACACTTGTAGACAAATCTGCAAAATACCCCACTAATAACTCCCTAAGGGCCTGGACTAAAGTGAATGCACTTCTTCACAAAGTCTACCCCTTTGCACTGTGCGCACTTTATTGGTCCTTTTTGCACAAAGGTCAGCATTGCGTGCACGATAATCTCAAACAAAGTTAACCTTTTGGTGCTGCGACCTCCTCTGTTGAGTTTGTGGCAAAAAAACCCCAACAAATATAACAGCAGAGGAGGCTTCTGCAAAATATCTTTATTGAAAAGTCTGAAGTATGGATGTCCTCCTTTTGCTACCATTATGTTCAGGTGAGGGCTGGTTCTGGTTCGATTTAGATTCTCTTAGCTTTGTGCTCAGTTAGTCAAGGATACACAAGGCACAAGGATACAGAAGGCACAAAGGAGACTTGAGCCGAGATTTGATCTGTTTTCTTGTATGAAAATCCGCTGATGCCACTCCACCCTGTACATCAAACTGATGTTTAGTAGTTCCTGTCAGCTGTATGATATGTTTACATGATGGCGCAAAGGCTCTTGGGTAATGTGACTCATGTGCAAAGGATATATTGGAAGCATGGGGCCCTCAGTCTGATCTAATCTGAATGCGACCCAGTGAAATCATGTTCAACAACTTCAAACATTCTCCAAACCTATAAACACTCATTTGCATCCTTTGTTGCCAATAATCTTCTGTGCACAGATCTGTGTGACATTTGTAAGTACTCTGCTGTAAGTTGTAATAGTGGTCTGTATGAGCAACACAAACCGCTCTCAGCTACACCTCATGCTTCTCAACATATACAGACAGAATATACTCTGAATTCAAGGCAGAAAGTACGTTCTGTCTGATGTGTTCTGAGGCTGAACCAAGAAAGAAGCTGCTGTCGCTGTACAGGTTCAACGCTGTGATAAGGAGCCCAGACTCTCCCTGTCTCTGCAGATACTGTCCACACAGACTCTTCTCTTCAGTTGTGACCTCTGCTAACCTTTTGAACCACCACTTCCCATTACAAAACTCCACACTGAGAGCCCGCCCTGCTCCACAGTTTCAACTTTTGGTGTCAGCCAGTTGTGTGCGTAATAAGTCCTAAAAAGGTCCTGAGGCCTGTTGGTGTGGGTGCTTATCCCCAGATTCCACAGCATAAAGTGGATGAGAGTCTACACCTGCACCTTACCGGGACACCAGTCTGTTGTAGGTTACTTCCCCAGCCAAGGCCGGTACCCACTTACAGCTGGGTGGGCTGAGACAATGCAGATGAAGCGTCTTGTCCAAGGACACATACAAGTTGCGTGACTGGGAATGAAACCAAGACTGGGCTAGCGCTACCCATTAGTCATGTAGCCAAATCTCAGAAAACTGTAATGTGGCCGAAAGAATTTGGCTGCTTTTAGCCACAGTGGCTGAGAATATTTTTCATGCTCATATGTAGTTTGTACCAATTACACTCTAGGTGCAGTTATTGGGATAACTTGTTGAAAACTTTGGTATATGAATTCTGTACTAATGGGACACATGTGTCCCAAATTATTTTCCATGTATCCTGTTGGGACATAAGCATCCCAAAAGCCCATGCATTTGGACCTATTCCATATTATAGGAACACCTCTTTTATGCTTGGAGAGTACTTTGACCCCAGGGCATTATGGGTGATTGCAAATGGCGGTTTTGATCACAAAACTGACATTTATACCCAATCGATAAATTTAATTTGAAGTACTGTATTCAGCATTGAAAGGGTTAATTTCATTTGCTGATACATTGTGTGGCTCAATGAAAGTAATTTTGACGAAGCAGAAAATAGATTGTTTAGCCACATTGGCAAAGAATTTAAATATCGGAGTGCTAGCCCAGCCAGGTCTACATATTGGTAGCCCAACTCCTTATCCCACTGAGCTACCTGCTCCACAGTTGTGCAAGTGTCATCTTAAAAATATGCTTCTCTGAAAAATATAAATAAAGGACTGCTACTACTGATTATATACACCAGTGGTCTGAATTCACCAAAGAGCCACTGGCCAGGATCTGTTCTTCCAAGGTGGCCACATAAACAATATTAAAAAAACCCTAACTTGGGCTGTATTTTACAATGGATCATTCATTCGTTCATTTTCTATACCCACTTATTCCAATTAAGGGTCACGTGGGGCGGGGTTGGAGCCTATCCCAGCGGTCACTGGGCAAGAGGCGGTGTACACCCTGGACAGGTCATCAGTCCATCGCAGGGCCACATATTGACAGACAAATTCACACTCACACCTATGGTCAAATTAGAGTCACCAATTCACCCAACCTGTATGTCTTTGGAAGCGGGAGGAAGCCGGAGCACCCGGAGGGAATGCACGCAAACACGGAGGAAAAGGAAACTCCACACAGAAAGGACCAGGTTGGAAATGAACCTGAGACCTTCTCGCTGTGAGGCAAGAGTGCTAACCACTAAGCCACCGTGCTGTCCACAATGGATCATATCAGCCATAAAAAGCCCGACAAATACCCAAAATTTGAAGGAAAAATTTCAATAGGTTTGTCTATTCAATGGTTGTTTTGATCTCTTTTTAATCCTAGGGTGGCACTGAAACACACAGGCCACGACTAAATTATTAATAGCGTTAAAGGTGGTAACTGATGCTGTGCTATGAAAAAGAAGAAGGATGTTTCTCCACAATTTGTCTTCCAGTAACTCTTGTGATGACTGAATGCATGACAGGAAGTAAAGCACGAGCCACACCCTGCTCCATCGATGTGTCAGAGCGTCAAATAACCATGGAACAACCATAATACACAGATTCAGCATGGATGGTATCAGTTTCATTTATGTCAAGGAAGACGATCAGCAACTTTTCACTGAAATATGATTTGGACACTCAGCAGAACTTATTCCCCGAGGCGAACAAATACGGTTGTCAAGAAGAGGAAATGCTGGCAATTGTTTTTAAGGATGAGAAGGCGAACAGGACAATCTATCAAAAAGAATAGGAAAGAACATTTGTGTGCTCCATTCTACTCATCACTTTCTAGTAACTACTACTGACAACAGCTTTGCGGCGTAATTAAGCCCCGAGATATTCTGAGCAGCTAGCCGTCGTCCCGAGAGCCAAGCGGCAGGAGATGGAAAGAGTGGACTGGGAAATCCTGACAACTGCTGCACCTCTGGCTGTTTTCTAGTTTTCTCAGCCAGATTCCAGGAGCACAAATTCTCCCAAGACAATTACGTTTATCTACGGAAGTGTTGCAGGAGTTCTTATGCCCTCAGGGGCTGAATGTGGCTTCTGAATAGCCTCCAAAAAGCCAGCAAAAGAGCTTGACAGGACCTGCCGGTGTGGGTGTAATCGCTATGTCGGACCACTCCTATTGTTTTTCACTCCCTTGCCTGAGGTTATCTGTACACCTCAGACACTGAACAGGAAACTGAACTTCAGCCATTAAAATCGACCTTAGTTTTACAGAACTGACAAAATAAAAAATAAAAAATTCCCGAAAACTCAAAAATACAATTTGTGGAGCATAATTTGAAGATGAATTCAGCAGAGGTGAGGAGTGATCTCAAAGGGGTAGCACTTCCACTCGAAGAGAGCAGTGGTTATGTGAACACCCCATTTGTTTGTTGTGTACAACATACAGTACTGTGCAAAAGTTTTAGGCACTTTTTTTTTTTTTAACAAAAACAAATGCCCCCAGACATCATCGTCAACAGAAAATCATGTGAAATCCCCACCCCCCTAAAAAATGCAACACAAGTAAAATATGAGCTTATTACATTTTCTTTTTTATTAAATTAACCAAGCAATTACTAATTTACAAACCTCATTTTAAAAAGAAGCAAAAACACACAAAAAATTGATTTCCTTGTGGCTGTACTGCCTCGTACTTGACAACACAAAGCTGTCAATCAATAATAAAATTATTAAAAAAATGATTTAACACAGCCTGATTTTCTTATAAATGTGAAGAGACACCCTCAAGCAAATTATGCCATTTTATCACCTAAAAGAAATTGTTAATTATTTTTAAAGGTGAGATGTAGTCAGACATTTTACATATGTATTCATAAATATGAACTATCTGTGTTTTGTGCTTCTGTACTCGGGTTATATCTCAGCAACCACTTAAGATAGGTACTTGTTGTTAACTTCATATGAAAGGTCTTTGGAAGGGCTTTCATATGAAATGTCAATTTGGTTGCTATGGTAACCATGGTTGCTCAGAAAAAGATCTTTCTCGAATATCTCAGGAACTACTTATGACATACACTTGATGTTTGGCTCATATGAAAGTTCTTTGGAAAGCTTTCATTATGTTAATTTTGTTGCTATGTAACCATGGTTGCTAGGGAAAAATTTCTTTCTTGAATATCTCAGCTTCTACTTAAGATATAGACATGTTTGGCTTTTATGAAAGGTCTTTGGAAGTGCTTTTATGCCATGCAGACATGGTTGCTAATGTAAACAATGGTTGCTAGGGAACCATTCTTTTTTTGAATATCTCAGGAACACAACCTATGATAGAGAGTTGATGTTTGGCTCATATGAAAGACCTTTGGAAGGTCCAGGCAAAGCTGATTTCATTGCGAGGGTAAATGATGGTTGCTAGGGAAACATTCTTTTTGAATATCTCAGGAACTACTTACGATAGACACTTGATGTTTAGATCATATGAAAATTATTGTATATTGACTAAGTAATAAAAAAAGGATCATTTTGTTTCTGTGAAAAAAAAGTTTGATTTGTGTTTCTTCCACCCTGGGATATCCCACCTGTGGGGCTTTACGCACTGCTTCTAGTTTATACAGCGCAAAATAATAACCTAAATCACCTCAAGGTGTTACACACATGTAAGATTTAAACCTTACCCATCCCGTGAGCAAATACAATGGCAATGCCGGTAAGGAAAAACTCCCTCAGCATTTTTTGATTATAGGAAGAAATCTGCAAAAGACCAGACTCAGTGGGGTGACCATCTGCTATGGTTATTCTAACAAGACAGATAAGCACAAAAAGCACAAAAACAGCAAAAGAACACCCAGTGATATGCAGCTAAACAAACATATAAAACCATATTTAGTCCAGTGGGCAGTTGAAAAGATAACCAGGAGATGAAGATCAGAGTCCCAGTAAAATAGACTGTTTGTACAAGTAAATAAGTGATTATACTGATGCCAAATCAGTCACTTTACTCTGTAATTTGAAGAATCAGCTTCAAAGGAAGTCCATGAAGTGAAAGTGCAATATGTCTGACATTTGGGAAAAGCCTCGCCCAGGGTTTTTAGTTTCATTAAATAAGAAATAAAAACAACTCTTCTGAAACCACCGGCTTGTTTTTCCCTGTAATTTAAGGCAACAAATAAAATGATGAGGTCTTTCAGCAAATAATAATTGCAAATATTTATTATTGTTCAAGGTAATTAGAGGCCACGAGTAACTTATTTAATTTTCATTTTCTTGTGTGTGACTGTCAGCATGGGCAGCACAATCCAAATGAATGAATACTTGTTTTTTTTCTGAACTGGCACGGGTTCTTCCAAGTCGCTGACTGGCGATATATTTTGTGAAAAAAGTTAAGCTGGTTGCCACATAAAGGGCTTTGAAGAGATTTTAATGCGTCATTGCGCGTGTCGCGGCTCTAACAAGAACCCTGCTTCAGGGAGCCTCTGCAGGTGGGCGGCTCTGTAGCTGCGGTCTGTAAAGAACTGATTCTCAAAAATATGGAACAAAGTGCGTTCCACATTAGTTCAATACGGAACAACTCTTTTATGCTTCAAATACGGAAAAATTCCGTATTTTACGGAACAGTTGGCAACTCTAGACTGCGCCTTTAGTGATTAGCAGTGTTGCCTCACAGCGAGAAGGTCCCAAGTTTGAATCCAACTTGGTCCTTTCTGTGTGGAATTTGCATGTCCTCCCCGTGTGTGCGGGGGTTCCTTCCGGGTGCTCCGGATTCCTCCCACTTCCAAAAACATGCAGGCTAGGTGAATTTGTGACTCTAAATTGACCGTAGGTGTGAGAGTGTGAATGCATTTGTTCATATGTGTCGGCCCTCATACAGACTGGCGGCCTGTACAGGGTGTACCCAACCTTTCGCCCAATGACCGCTGGGATAGGCTTCTGCCCCCCCACCCCGTGACCCTTAACTGGATGAAGCAGGTTCAGAAATTGAATGAATGAATGATTGTCAGCAAACCTGAGTTGTCTTATTGCAGTAAATCCTACACACACACACAATCCAGAATTACTTGCAAATTGAAATAGACCTCTCTCTGCTGCAGGAATCAGAACCACGTCTCATCTGTCAAGAAAGAAGCAGGAAACGAGCTGTACTTTGCTCATAGTGAAAGCCAAACAGCTCTTCCAAAGTACCACAGCGTACTGTCCCTGTTTTTGTTCCATTGGCTGGGAGCTGAGTGTGGGAGAAGATCTCCTCTGGAAGGATTTTCTTTCGGCATCAACACACGGAAAAACTAAAGGCCAAACCACAATCACCACGGTCCATTTAGATACAAATTCAAGACTCTCCCACAAGTGGAAAAGCACGCAACTTTACTTCAGCTTGATTTAGCTTAGTGTATTGTGTACTTTCAACTTTCAAATTATTTCACCTTTGAACACAAAGGAAACCTCAGACATTTGTAAACTGAAGAAACGGTGGTGGACATTATGCGCAGAAAGCATCCATTCTTCCAGTCGGTGTGCACGGATGAACCATAATTACAGTGAAACAATTCAGAACATTTTATGCATGACACCAAACTTCAAATGAGGCAAGTGTGTTTTTCTGCTGATGTAGCGCAGAGTGAAAAACAACCTCACGGCTCCATTTTCCTTGGTAAGACTCAGAGAACAATGAAAGCACTATTCATTTTAAAAACAGAAGCACACATGGGGACACAGCAACACTATTTCAATAAATCCCATTTAAAGGACTTCATCAGTCAGTAACACAAATCTGTTTCTGTTTATAGTGTTTGTGACAACTGCAGCTTGAAAGATTAAATTGATAGATATTACAAAAAAACATGACTGTGCAGCGTGGTGGCCCAGCAGTTAGTGCGACTGCTTTCAAAACAGAAGGTTGCCGGTTCAAGGCCACCCCTACCTATTCACCATGTAATGTGTAGTTGTGTCAGGAAGGGCATCCGGTGTATAACTTGTGCCAAATCTACATGCAGATCTGCTGTGGCGACCCCAACTTGAAATTGGGCGAAGCTGAAAGATGTCATCACAAAAAACATGACTGTATGTTCGTGTGTATCGCTCTCTCCCCCTCTTTTCGGGTGGTGCCGCTGTGTGTCCACCTCAAGTCCTCTACCAGAGGCCTGGGAGTTTGAGGGTCCTGCGCAGTATCTTAACTGTAGGACTGCACTCAGATGTTGTACCTGAAATCTGCTGGAGCCATTCCCCAAGTTTGGGGGGTCACAGCCCCGAGAGCTTGTATTAACAATGGGACCATTGTAGCGTTTACCTTTTACATCTTTTCTAGTTCTTCCTCCAGCCCCTGGTATTTCTCAATCTTCTCATGTTCTTTCTTTCTGATGTTGCCATCACTTAGAATTGACACATCTACCACAACTGGCCTTTTCTGCTCCATGTCAATAGCTATAGCCAGGTAGGGGCCAGGATTACACAGGGGTCAAAATTTAAAAATCCTCCAATCATATTGAAACATAAACCATATTATTTGCCTGGTCATAAAGATTCCAAAAAGGTATAGTTTGGACTATCTATGACTGAATGTTATGGAATTATGGGGTCAAAACAGCAAAAATGGTGATAAAGGTCAATTTCAGTTTGTACAGGGGTCAAAAGTTAAAGTTTCTCCAATTTG
>OMMV01179556.1:0-11951 GCA_900302635.1 Chatrabus melanurus
CTGAGGCTACAATTCGCACAGGCTCACGAAAACTGGACAATAACAGATTGGAAAAACGTTGCCTGGTCTGATGAGTCTCGATTTCAGCTGCGACATTCAGATGGTCGGGTCCGAATTTGGCCTAAACAACATGAAAGCATGGATCCATCCTGCCTTGTATGAACAATTCAGTCTGCTGGTGGTGTAACAGTGTGGCAACTGTGCAACGCCTGTCATGTCAATATGGACCAACATCTCAGAGGAATGTTTCCAACGCCTTGTTGAATCTATGCCACGAAGAATTAAGGCAGTTCTGAAGGCAAAAGGGGGTCCAACCCGGTACTAGCAAGGTGTACCTAATAAAGTGGCCGGTGAGTGTATATCCAGAGGCTTTGGCTGCTTGGAATTTCAATTTTATAATTGAAGAATTAATGAAGTCGGTATTCATGCAATTAGTCAGTAGTTAAATTATTAGCCTGGTCATTGTTAAGTGAAGAATGTTGTTGTTGCGGATTAGGCTATGTGCAGAAACAGAAAACACTGCGGTCTCAAAAACGCATTAATAGAGATGATTCATCCTGTCACAAATCAGCTGTCATGCTTAAAGCTTTTATGTCTTAAGATTCAGACTCCTGCAGTGTTTCTGTGACTTTCAAGGAACACTTCACGATTAATTGTGTGATTTACTGTGGGCATTTACAGCTAAGTAGGTACGACTCCATTGATTAGGACTCATCACTGTCACTTCACATCCGCTCCGTGTGCCGCAGCAGTTTTTGTGAAGTTTGTATTTTCTCATCATTGTCATGTGGATTCTCTGAATGTTCTCCAGTCTCATTACACATCGAAAAGAATTCAGGTCAGGGCTATTAGACAATCTCTGTGTGACTCCGAGATCCTATTCTAGCCTGTCTTTCACTTAATGAGGAGGAAGCTGCAGCTTCTGTCTGAATTTGGCCCGTGTGATGCCTTTTGCAGTCAGGTCTCATGTGGGCGTTCCCTTTGCATGGTCCAGTTGCTGAGCGTCACTCTTGTGTTGAAGCTGCTGTTCCCTCACAATGCATGTTATAGTTGACATTCTAGTCCTCAATTAAAACCGGGTCTGTTGCCTCAATATGTTGAGAATATGGGCTTTAATGTAGAATCAAAATACATTCAATCCCCTGTTTGTTGGCATAAAAGAGCTCGACAAAAGTTTACAGGCCAAGCATTTATCCTATTTGATTTTGAATGTAGATTTGGCTTCTTCCTTGGTCAACAGCCTGTTAGGTCATGAGGATGGAGTGCTTTCTTGAAGGTGGACAATAATCACACTTCTGTCTGATGCCTCCTCATCCTGAGGTTATATTGGACCTTTAGAACAAACGTTTGTCAATTTCTGGTTGTTAATTTGGGCCTCCTTCATCAATGTATGTAAAGTCTGTATGGTCCCGGGCTTCTTATATTTTTATATAATTGACTGTACAGTTGCACATGGTACCATGAGCCTTTTCAAGATGCCTGCTAAGGAGGAACTTGATTTGTGGAGATCCAAGATTGGGCTCTGGAAGCCTTGTTTCTTTAGATTTTCTGCATAGGTTCCCCATTGAGCCCTTGATTATTCTATTTAGTCATTCAGATGTTTTGTGTCATAGTCATGAATCATTGATCTATGGATTCGCGCTGAGCGACACGTGCTTCAGAAAAATGTGCTCCACACCACGAAAAAAAAGAAAACAGGTCATTTCATGTTCAGTTTTGACCACTTCATTTTGTGTCTTTCCTACATTCTTTTTCTATCCCTCACCCTGAACCCCAACGCTGACCACCCAGGTTTTGAACTGCGGACTTTCTTGTTGCAAAGCGGGTGCATTAAAAGTGCATTACTGTGTCGGTACTGATAACGGCACCAATTTTATTTATTTATTTATTTATTTTTGTCTGTGCTGTCCAGCATGTTTTGTTGTGGAACACATTTTTTAATGCTGTGCAGCATGTTTTTTTCCCCTGAACTACATGTCGCTCAGCATGAAACAATAGATCAATCATCTGTGACTATGAAACAAAAATACACTATTATTCATTCGTTTATTTATTTATTTATTTATGACTTTTGGCCTTGAAAAACAGCTTAAAATCAGAAATAAGTAGGTTCCCTATCATCCAAGCATTCTTGTATATTAAATTGATTTGACAAGAATAGCTTGAGTTTTTTGTGTTTTTAAAAAGACGACATAGTAATGTTAATATGCAGACAGAAATGTGTCATATTTGAAACACTGAAATAATCACAACTCTAATTTTATTTCTTTTTTTCTTTGCTTGTTTTTGGTTTTTAGGTGATATTTTTTTTTATTGTTCTTTACTTCCAAAGGTGCACGGTTTGTCCTCTCTTAATTTTCTGCATTTCTGCATTTGTAGTGTATGAAAAGCATGTTGCGGGAATTCCTCAGAGAAACAATAAAAACATGAAGATTACTGACTCATATTTTGATTCGATGGTCTTGAAAATGAATACAAATTTATTTTAAACTTCTATCCTTTTTTATGCTATAGGATAATCTTGCTTCCACTCAGTGCCTTAATCAAATAATACATTTTTAATTACCGTTTCTTTTGTAATGCTGAAGTCACTTAGACACGATTCCATTTTGACTGACGTGTGTGATATTCACATATGTGCCTTTGAAGAACCGTGAGTCACAATCCGACATTTCCAAATATCTTATTGAAGAACTGGTTGGCGGGAAGTTTTATTATTTATGTCTCAAGAATAAATCACACAGTAATTACAGCTACTTTTCTTCATTTGTTTCCTTCCTCACATGTCAAAAGTTGGTGGCTTCATTGTGATTTTCTTTTACGTCACTGAGGATGAGAGAAGAAAGAACACACCCAAAAAAGAATATGACACTCCATCAATGTTATAAGTGCCTGAAGCACATTTTGCATAAAGCAAAACAAAAACAACAACAAAACCATCTGAATTTCAACTGTAATACTTTGAAATGACTTACATTATTACATTAGATGTGCTGTATCTAACATATCTCTCCTCTTTTGTATCTCATTTCTTTCCAGTGTGCCCACATCCTCTTTCCAAAGTGTGGAAGACCAGTCAATGAATTATGAATGTTAAACAAGATGACCTCCTCTCAGCAGCAGCAGATGATGCGAGGTCCTAGGTGGAACCGGGCCTTATCCGACCCTTTGTTTGTGCTGCTCCTGGCCCTCCAGCTGCTGGTGGTGGCGGGCCTGGTACGTGCTCAGACATGTCCTTCAGTCTGCTCTTGCAGTAACCAGTTCAGTAAGGTTATCTGCACCCGCCGAAGCCTGCGAGAAGTTCCCGATGGCATCTCTACCAACACACGCTATCTGAATCTGCAAGAAAACCTCATTCAGGTCATTAAGGTGGACAGCTTCAAGCACCTTAGACATCTGGAGATCCTGCAGCTGAGCAAAAATCACATCCGCAAAATTGAGCTGGGGGCCTTCAATGGACTAGCTAGCCTCAATACCTTGGAGCTTTTTGATAACCGTCTCACCACCATCCCAAATGGGGCTTTTGAGTACCTGTCCAAACTAAAGGAGCTTTGGCTGAGGAATAACCCCATAGAAAGCATTCCTTCATATGCTTTCAACAGAGTGCCGTCATTACGGAGGTTGGATCTTGGGGAGCTCAAACGGCTCTCCTACATATCTGAGGGGGCTTTTGAAGGGCTGAGCAATCTGCGCTATTTAAATCTGGGAATGTGCAATCTAAAGGAAATTCCAAACCTTATCCCCCTGGTAAAACTGGATGAACTGGAGATGTCTGGGAACCAGCTTTCTGTCATTCGGCCTGGCTCATTTAAAGGGCTTATCCACTTGCAGAAGCTATGGATGATGCACGCCCAGATCCAGACCATCGAAAGGAACTCCTTCGATGACCTCCAGTCACTAGTGGAGCTCAATCTTGCCCACAACAACCTTACCCTATTGCCCCATGACCTCTTCACTCCCTTACATCACCTGGAGAGGGTGCACTTGCATCACAACCCATGGAATTGTAACTGCGACATCCTCTGGCTAAGCTGGTGGTTGAAGGAGATGGTCCCAGCAAACACCAGCTGCTGCGCCCGCTGCAGTTCCCCGCCCCACCACAAGGGGAGATACATTGGTGAGCTGGACCAGAACTACTTTCACTGTTATGCTCCTGTTATTGTGGAGCCTCCGGCAGACCTAAATGTTACCGAGGGAAGTGCTGCCGAGTTAAGATGCAGAGCCAGCTCCTTGACATCGGTAAGTTGGATTACACCGAATGGTTCAATCATGACACATGGTGCGTACAAGGTCAGAATCTCTGTGCTGAATGATGGCACTCTGAACTTCACCAACGTCACCATGCAGGACACGGGTACCTATACATGTATGGTCAGTAATTCTGCAGGTAACACCACAGCATCCGCCACGCTCAATGTGTCCTCGACAGAGAACAGCAGCTTCAGCTACTTCACCACAGTGACAGTAGAAACTATAGAGATGCCGCATAATGAAGGCTACACAACTGTGCAGCAGAAAGTAGGCCCCACCCCCTCTGCTGGAATATGGGAGTCTGTTTCACCCACATCAACAACTACCACCACAGCCCGGACTCAACTGTCCACCCGCGCCACAGAGAAGACTTACACAATCCCCGTCACTGAGCTGGGCGGAGACGGCTCCCTGAACGGACTGGAAGAGGTCATGAAGACGACCAAGATCATTATTGGCTGCTTTGTTGCAATCACACTCATGGCAGCGGTCATGCTGATCATTTTCTACAAGATGCGCAAACAGCACCACCAGCAGAACCACCACGCACCTACGCGCACCATCGAAATCATTAACGTGGATGAAGACTGCGTAGCGGGAGGCCCGGGCATGGAGGGCCACCTGACTCTGCCTCCTTTGGAGCATGAGCACCTCAACCACTATAACACCTACAAGACTGCATACAACCACGCCACTATCAACTCCATACACAGCTCAGTGCACGAACCTTTGTTAATCCGGGCCAGCTCGAAAGACAATGTGCAAGAAACTCAAATCTGACACTTTTCCAAAATGAGACTTTATAAAACTGATGGAATTACATCAGGACGTTTTTGACGGGACATTATTAACAACTGCTTTGAGGACAGTAAATATGGATTAACAGACTCGCGCGTTTGGCAAATCAGTGGCTGCTGATGTTTATTCAAAGACTTTGGGAATTAGGGTATGTCTACTGTTTCAAAAAGTGTCTTTACAAAACAGAAGTTATTTATTTAAGGAAAAAAAACACTATTGTGGTTAAATAAACTGTATTCCGCATTTATTTTTTCAGCACTCGTTTCATGTTTTTCTTCTGTTCATTTCACAGAAATGGTTTACTAATATGCTGTCAAACTCGATATGGGGACATCTGTTGAAGCAAAGCTCCTTTAGGAAATATTGCTGTTATTATTTTAATTTTTGGTTAAAAAAAATAAAAAAAATAAAAAATTGGGGGGGGGGGGGGGCTATCTGACGCGACAGTAAACTTGTTTTGCCCATGTTTCACAGAATTTTAGAGCACATTAGTGATTTTCTCCCGCTGTGGATTAGGTGATGAAATCTTTTGTGACTATCTGTAACCAAGATGAATTAAGCACTTGTTCATTATTTTATAGTCGGAACTGTCAGTGATAAAATTTGATCATAATCCACTGTGTCATTATTCCTGTCTCACACACACGTTAGGCATTCTCTGCTCTGTCTTCAACAGACTGAAGCTCTTAAATGAGAGGAAGATGCATTTTCTGCTATTGTACAAGTCAAGGATCACTATTAGCAGCACATATTAGTTAAAATAAATTCTACTGAAAACGTGAGAAACAAAATAAAATTGGTGTTTGTGTTGCAAATGCATTTATATTTCTAATGTAAGGCCTATTTTATTTCCGTGCTGCTGCACTCTGGTATCAGAGGCAGTTGTGTCACTGTTTGCCTTTACATCACCACTGGGGACAGTTGTACGTACTGGTACCCATAAATGTGGTAGAAGAAGCCCAGAGTTAAAATCATTTTCACTCTGTTGGCATAGAATAGCATCTCCTGGTCCTGGTCAGAATTATTGGCACCCCAAGAACTTAAGTACAAAATTAAGCTATTTTCAAAAATAAATGCAAATTAGCCATTAACCAGTTTTGTACAGAATATTTAGTAAAATGTCCGAAGGCTTATCATTTATTTTCGTATTACACTGGATGTAGATTGGCCAAGAGAGGCTACAACACTTTAATTTAAGAAAACACTAGCAAATGCAGAAAACACAAATAAAAAAATACACCTGCATCAATTCTACAACAGGTAGTTGCATCAAAAAACATCTTACAATTTGGGAAAACGGGTGGCACGTGGCTTTGTGGTTAGCACTGTTGCCTCACAGTGAGAAGGTCCCAGGTTCGCTTCCGACCTGGTCCTTTCTGTGTGTAGTTTGCATGTTCTCTCCTCGTGTTTGCTTGGGTTCCCTCCGGGTGCTCCGGCTTCCTCCCACTTCCAAAGACATGCAGGTTAGATGAATTGGTGACTCTAAATTGACTGTAGGTGTGAGTGAGAGTGTGAATGTGTTTGTCTATATGTGGCCCTGCAATGAACTGGCGACCTGTCCAGGGTGTACCCTGCCTCTCGCCCAATGACCACTGGGATAGGCTCCAGCAGCCTCCGTTGCCCTTAATTGGAGTAAGCGGGTATAGAAAATGAATGAATGAATGAATTTGAGAAAATATTTGCAAACATGATTACATGTCTGCTGCAAATTCACCCATGACAACTCTAAAGGATTTATATGCCTCTGTGGCTGTGATTGCAGAAACTGGGCAGAGTGCAACTTTTGGCTGTTGCATCACCAGTCACAGTTTCATGGTCGAGTGCACGAAAACAGTAAAACTGCTCAAATCTAAGCTCGAGTCTCCCATGTCTCTTCTGGAGAACTGTAGCTAAGAAAATCCTTCTCTAACCATAATTCTCTTCTACAGAAGTTAAAACGGGCCTTTCAGCAAATTGTTTTGAGATTATAATCGAGATCCATTATGAATATTGGTCAAGATGCAACAGTAGCTCAAATAGTATTTTAGAATTGACAAAACTATGGTTGGAATAAATTGATTTATTTTTTAAATCAAAATTTATTCTAGGACCCCCTGACCCAATCGATAGCAGTGCACAGAGTGCAGTCGTGAGCAGGCTAATGAGATGAAGAAAGATCTCGAACCCTTTATTATACAGCTGTCTGAGCGTGTTGCTTGTCATCTGTGTGTCACGTTTCCATATGGGCAGTGTCTGGCAGCCTCGGATTCACGCCCCGCTCCTGCCAACCACAGGCTCACAGCGCCAGGGCTTATGCTATGAGAGGCTTTAGAGATGAATGCAGTGGGATCGAGCATCAACCAGATGTTTGGGTAGCACCTGCCTCTCTCCCTCTCCCTTTGAGACCACACAATTTCCATTCTAATTGATGTGCCCATGGGCTTCAGATGGACAGAACTCTGCCGGCGCCAACACCTTGGAAACCTTTTCAAAGTCCCTACTATGAAAAATGGCAGCAGATTAGGCAAACAATTTTCAGATCCAGTGCTTTAAGTGGGTTATTTTTAGAGAATAACTGCATGTGTTTCATCTTTTTCTTCAGTAAAATATATAAACAAGTCAAGCTGCATTCCTGCTTAATTCAGTTTTATCTTAAGGGTGCTACTTTAGTAATGCATTTGAAAATATAATGTTGAATACCTGCAAAGGAGTTATTCTGAATATCACTAGTGAGCCTCCAACAAACTGTCCTTTGGATATCGAACTCACCCCTGTAGGCTGGAGTAGTAGTTGCAAAATGCTGAAAAAAAATGTTCTTCATTGCAGCAGACAGGCTGGATTTAAAGTATTTAACATAGATTTGGTGTTTCTGAATGGGAAAGTGTAAAAAAAATGCATACAAACATCTAAAAGCAGCCACATCACATTGCATATCATTATATACATATACATAGTTCAAACTTAAAGTTTTTATTCATGAAATAGCAACATGTTTAAATCTGAGCTTCACAGTAGGTACTTATCTACAGCCAGGTCCATAAGTATGTGGTCAGTGACAGTTGTAATTGTGTCTCTACACCACCACAATGGAGTTGAAATGAAACAATGAAAATGTGCTTGTCGGGTAGACTTTTAGCTTTAATTCAAGGGGTTTAACACAAATAACGCATTGATTACTATTTAGGATTTACAGCCATGTGTATACACAATCGCTCCATTTTCACAGCTCATATGTAATTGAACAAACTGACATTATTCAAATATATAATGACTAAATCATCACTTTTCCAGCCAGTCTTCTTTAGACATGACAGGGGAGGGATAAATGAACATTTCAAAGTCACTGACAATGTCTTGGCCTTCATTTATATCCATTATTAAGGAATGCAAACAGTGTAGGACTGTATGGTAAATCTGTCTGGAGTAGATAGTTCTGAAAAAAGAGTGACCGTGCAAAAAGGAAACAAGTGAGGGAAGCCACCAAGATACCCATGACAACGTTGTGATTAGAGAAACTGTGCATAGTGCAACTTTTGTCTTTTACATCACTGTCACAGCTTCATGATGGAGAGGAACAGAGAAAGCGATGATTTAAATTGTACATATTGTGTTAGTTTGTCCGATTACTTATGAGCTGTGAAAGTGGAGGGACTGTGTATAAACATGCTGTAATTCCTGAGTGGTTAATGGAGTATTTTTGTTGAACCTCTTGAATTAAAACAGAAAGTCTTCACTATAGGATTATTAAATTTTCATTTCATCTTTGTTGTGGTGCTGTACAGAGACAAAATTACAAAAATGGTCTCTGTCCAAATATATATGGACTTGACTATAAGTTTACATATTGCCATCTGAATCCTGATTTTCCATTTACAAAACTGGTGAGCTGAGGTTTGATTTCACGTCTGTAGATGAATGCCTCAGCTTTAACGACAGTAAAGAGAAACAAGCTAAATTTAGTCAGCCTTGAACTCAAGCCACGAGTGCTTTCTGTCCAAAATGTGTCCAAATATGACCTTAAAGACAGCCGGGCCCCATAATTCAGTTTGAGTTAAAGTTTGTCTCTGTATCTGATGACAGCACGGTAACTCAAAATCTTACCAAGTATATTTTGTGTAAATTCTGGTCACATTATCTAATAACACTTAATATAAAGCACAATCACTTAACAAGTAAAATTTCAATGCACCTTAAATATGTTTAATTTTCACATTTTCCATTGTCAGATGTTTTTACTTGTTAGATATTAAAAACAATCTGCCAATGGAACAAATGAAAATTCAAGATATTGAAGATGCATTTTCTAAAAACAAGTCTGAATATCTTACTGAAATTTTACTTGTCAGGTGATTGTGTCTTATATTAAGTGTTATTAGATAACTGAGGAGAATTTAGACAAATAGACTTGGTAAGGTTTTGACTTTTTGCAGCGAGGGAATTAAAAAATTAAATAAAATTAAATAACTAAATATAAAATTTTATTAACAGGACTAATATTCTGGCAGTGTTAATTTGTAATGGTTACAAATCACATATGCATTTTCATACCTGTGCCAATCTACTATGTAATATAAAAAAATTTTTTTTTAAATCTGCATTATTTGCCATATTCTACCAAACACGTGTCGTTTGATATTAATCCCCCATTTAAATCCTCATCTCAGATTTGTTTTGATTTTTCCAGGTAAATATTTAGAGTTTACTGCAGAAATTATTTATGAAAGCAGGTGAAGATGTGGGAGTCTGATGTGGCTACTAAGCACAGAGTTCAACCATTCACTTATCACATTAAATTCTGTTTTGTTTGTTTTTTTAAAGTTAGAAAAACAAAATTTTATCTCATACAGATGTACGACATGCAACACCAATTTTAAGGTTAAATTCTTGATATTCCCAGATAATTTCAGCCCAGTACTGATACTATTTAAATGTATATCATGTCATTATTGCCATCTGGACAGAATATTCATCCATTATGCATTTCTGTGGAGTTTGGCAGATTTGTAAACCATAGAATGTTTGTTTTTTTAATTTGAGTTCCTAGTGGTGGGATGTGGATCATAAATTTCTTTATGTCACAGAGTGTAAACATCTTCCCTTTCTTTCCTTCAGTTGGAGGTAAATCGTCTGAAAAATTAAATCGTAAATTTGTTGCATTTTAGTCAAGCTGTCTCATGTATGTAAAATATCTAAATATTTTTTGCTCAGTAATCTTTTTTCTTCATGCATTTCTTTTATTTCTGAGAGGGAATGCTGTTGTAGTGGTGCGTTTATATAAAATACATTTTGGAAATAAAACAAAACAAAACAAAAACTTAAAAAAAAAAACTTTACATGTGCCAACAACCTGTTCTAAGAGTGAAAAAGAGATCATGCTGTAAAAGATTAAGAGATTGATTTTCATGTAAGCATTCTTTCATGACCTTTAAAACATAAGAAGATCAATTATAGAAACCAGACTTTGTAGTTCATATGCAAAATATGGTTAAAATAAACTGTTGTTTTTCTGTGTTGTCTGATTCATGTTTTCATCCAAACCCACAAGAGGACTATTAAAATAAATAATTTTTTTAAAAAACATTGGAAGACTCCAAAAGCTTTACAATGTGATATTGTGCCATTTGTTCCTCATATCATAATTTTTTTAATGCAATGATACAGAGCCCGACACACACACACACACACATATATATAACAAATTTACAAGGGTAACTTTCACAGTAATCTAATCAGGGTATTGTAGTAATGTAAAGCATAAGCTCACTATTTTTACAACTCCAGTCATATCAAAACTTTGTTCGCAATCACATCTCGAACTGCTCGACACAACTTTGACAACTGCTTTATTTGTGAGAAATCCTTCACTGAAAATTCCTTTAGGAAGGAATGAATGGGAGCGGATGGGCAGCCTTCATTGGCGTTGCAAAAATCCAGTTATGCTCAAAACAGCAACAAAACAATAATACCAACCTACTTTGTAATAAGCGACTTGCAAAACGCATCTGCGCATGCGCGGGATTTTCCAAGTGAACTAGTTGGGCTACCGTACTACCAGCAATGGAACTTTAAAGCATTTTCAGCAGTTAAAGGATTTAAGAGACTTATAAGAGACGTACAACGACTGGTGCGCATGTTGTTATATACAACGTCACTAACGGCAGCTATAAGCTAAAACGTGGCAGAGAAAACACATGATTGTCCGGAAAAAAACGAGGAGAAGAAATGTGGATTAAACCGCTGTTTGTTTAATTCCATTTCCTACCAAGAACAAAACCCAGATGGACGTAAATGATGTCAAAAAAAATGTACATTTCTTGCAGATATTTAGTTTGTCAGTATTTTTGAAACCGTGATGAATCATTCCGCAGTTATTATGCAGAATAGATTTAATATTTTTTCATCACTGTAATATCGTCCAGCTTCGGTTTGTCACAGCATAAACTCCTGAGTTTCCATTTCAACTCACCTTCCTTGTATCGTTACGAAGCCGACGTAGAAATGATTTCTCATCTGTTTACCAAATATTCAGCTGTATCAGCTGACGTGCACGGCGGACACATTTTTAGTCCCTGGGCTTCATCCAGCCATGTCGTCTGTCGTCTTCAAAAGGTCGGAAATTCGCTCGCCTCCAACCGTTAGTGAAGACATGTAGTCGTTTTTAATAACTTCTCTCTCCTCGTCCGTCAAAACACACGGTACATTGTGGGCCGATGCAGCGTATGTGAGAGTAATCAGTTCTTTACTGCCGGACACAGTCCTGATGTCACAGACGACTGCAAAAACGTTTTAAGTCGTCAGCTTTCCAAAGTTTAAACTGATCTAAATCATCGTAATCCACACTGTTTTCCGCTACGTTGAGCTGCTGAGCAGTAGCCCAGATCCCACAATGCATCGTGCGAGTGGAGATGCGCAAGTCGCTTATT
>OMMV01179559.1:0-19897 GCA_900302635.1 Chatrabus melanurus
TTACTACTCCTTTGACCATCACCATGTTTGATGCTGTGAAACTTTCAAGAGGGTCTGCTTTGCCCTCTAATGAATGTTGTTCTGAACATCTGTGCCAACATAAAGGAGATATGGAAGTACAGTATGTGGGAAGTGACGGTTGCACCCTTTGAAATGCACGAATATTTCAAACTAAATAATGAAATGGATGGATAGATTTATGCATAAATGGAGCATAACTGAGCCTTTAAAGAGCTGCTGCTGGAAAACGTTGTCAAATGTAAGACATAGCACAATATGTCTCTTGTTCATTATACTCTTAACACTTGACGCAAAAAAAATGTCATTGAAGTGGCAACAATGGATCAAAATAAAAACGTTGCCTTCATAATTCTTAATCAGTCCTTTATCACATTTGACAATCATTCTCCTGCGTCAGAGGGACACGTCCACAGTTACTGCACGTGTTTTAATTTCTGCAATCATGTAGCCTTCACGCCATGTAACATCAACAGATGTGGAGATTAAAATTATCACCACAAATATAGTATTCGTTTTCATTCTCCCAAATTTTGTCTCATCTGTGCTGAAAGGCATGTTTAACTGTTGCGGCGTAACATGACAAGGAATTGTCGTTCATTAATCATGTAGCTAAATAACCTGGATATATAAACAGAGTGTAATGAGTTTTTAACGGAAAGCTTTGTAACCTTTGTCGTGTGTAGTACACACGCTGTTCTTTTCAAGTAGTCTAACCTTCGGCACTTTATACTCGCTGCAGCAAAGCAATTACTTTGTTTCCAGTCTGAAAGGAATTGCCTACTACGACATAATATAATGCAGACTCTCCTCTGAATCTGCATTCCTCCAAATGTTCAATGTACACTAGTCCATTTCTACAGTAATTAAATTATCGCCCACTCAACTGTAATTGGTGTCAAGCTTGTGTTGGTTAGTATCTTAATACCTTTGTATTTTCTGCGTGTATAAAATAAAAGTTTGTTTATTTGGAGGGTGGCTGGCCAAAAGATCATGTAGCAGTCCTTTGGGATAGAATCATGATCTGAATCACAATTTCACAATTCTCTAGGGTTACAAGTAGTAATTATTTTCATAATCGATTAATCAAAAAATAACCAACCGATTAATTGATTAGTTGTTGGGTCCATAAAATGTCAGAAAATGGTGAAAAATGTCAGTGTTTTCCAGAGCCTAAGATGGTGCCTTTACACGTCTTGTTTTGTTCACAGCCCAAAGATATTCAGTTTACTGCCAGAGAGGAGTCAAGAAAGTAGTAAAATAAACCAGAAAATATTCACATTTAAGAACCTCAAATCAGACAATTTGGATTTTTTTAAAAACCCCAAAATTACTCAAAACGATTAATAAATTATCAAAATGAATTAATCGTTGCAGCTCTACAATTCTCATCACAGATTTATTCAAACTTGTGATCACGTGATTAGTTCTGCATGGTTTCAATTCAATTTCAATTCAATTTATTTATATAGCGCCAAATCACAACATAGTCGCCCCAAGGCGCTTCACAAGGGTAAGGTCTAATCTTCCCCACCCCCTGAGCAAGCACAATGGCAACAGTGGTAAGGAAACACTCCCTGGATGTTTTAGGAAGAAACCTCAAGCAGACCAGACTCAGAGGGGGTGACCATCTGCTATGGCCATACTACCAATGACAACAATGAATAAGACAAAGTACAACAAAAAATTGTCAAACATGCACAGACAGGAGAATCTGTCCAAGAGCTCATGAGGTCCAGTTTTCTCAAACAACCACGCAGTAGGATCCAGACACCGGCGAATAGAGCGCTGCCAGGGCGCTGTTGAGGGGTCCACACTCAGAGAGTTGGTGGCCAACCCACAGTCCAGTTTCAGCCACATGCTCCGCGTCTTCCTCATCAGCACCTCGTCGCCTGGCTGCTTGGAATACAAACCCTGTCACTTACAAATCAAGGCTAAAGACCCGACTCTCAAATCTCTGCGTCCTGTTTTTGCTCTGATTTTATTCTGAAAGTTTTGGCCTGCAGTGGTGATTTGTAGCTCCTCTGATGTGACACTACTTTCAGGATATTGGCGCCCTCACCTCTGTTCCTCGTCTGCCACATGTCTTCTGTTTTACACCTCCAAGATGCATAGTGCACCGAAAGAGCAGCATCCTAATTGTTTCACAACCATTCATGCTTTTGCTTAGTTCATATGGCGCAGGAAGGTTTGCACAGTGCTCTTCTTTATTTATGCATTTTATTTATTTGATTATGTGGTCTGTACAATCCCTCTGAACATCAGATCATATGCCAAATTAAGATAGTCAGCTCGCACACCTCTAGTTGCGGGAGTATAGGGTAATTAAGATTTACATGTATGGAATTGTACATACATACTGGATGCTGAATATATGTTTGATTATGTCTGTGATCACTGAGGGTGCAAAGCATTTATTTTCTTAGTCTGAGCACAGGTCTGGAAAATGTTGAAAGCTGCCTTAGAAGACAAATCCTCCTCTGCCTTCTGCCGATGTCTATCTGGCAGCTTGTAATGCTCCTGGTCTGAATACCAACAAGCCAGAAGTGTCATGTCTGTGCGTGCTGTAATATGTGCTGTGGTTCAGGGACACACCAGCCTGCATTCAACAGGATTGGAAATGTCAGGATAAATCCATCTTAAAGTGGTTTATGGGGCTCACAAATGTGCAAGTGTACTGAGGGTTTAACAGGCCATGTAGTGAAATATTATTTAGGATTATCTGGTCACTGGTTTTACAGTCATTCTCGTTATAGGCCTTTATAAATTAGGAATGCAGTGAAGTATCATGGTACAGTGTACTACAAAAATGTGTAAAAACAAGGGCAGTATTTGTCCTAATCTGCATCACCGAGCCTCATTCGAACAAGTGCGATATCTTGGCAAGGTATAATTTACAGTAGCAAGTTTCATCACAATCTATGAAGTCCTTGCATACACAAGGTTTCAGAGACTTGACCCCCCCCCACCCCAGTGGTCACATTTAAAATCGAAATGTGCCCAATGTCGAACTTGTCTGAGGTCTTAGTGAGGTGACCTTGTGCATGAAGTTTCCCGTTAAATCACCTTGACTCAAATACAATGTGATCCTAGTTCATTGAGTTGTAGTTTACTTGACCTACCTGAGTTAAAATACAGCGACAAGATGCCTTGACACACTGGGGAAATTTCCCACCATGCCATTTTTTTTTCTCCACTATTTCCCATCTTATTGTACAGTAGCCATTGCTGGAGCCTGTTGAGTATGAAATCTGTGAAAATCCGCTTTCAAATGAGGGGGAAAATCACAACAAACAAACAGTTGCTGCAGACAGTTGCCCTTTTTCAGCTTTGTTGTTGTAGGCATTAAGCAAAATGTAGGACGCTATGAATAACTGATGGTTTCTTGTCTCTGCTTCACAGTAAAAATATCTTGTGGTCAAAGCTGTGGCCCTTCTTTACTGTGAAGGGTGACTTTCAGTGTGGCGCTTGGTAAATGTTAAATTAATGGAGGTTTTAACTTTTTTTTTTTCCATTTAAAAAAAACAAAACAAAAAAACAACAGTATCATGATGGTTTATCATGAAGAAACGGTCACTGTGCAAAATATATTGCCACATGTGGCAAAGAAGAATAAAGGAATGCTACTTGAAATGAGGACTCTGGAGCACTTCTTAGATGCTGGAGTACATCCACTGATTAAACGGGGAAAGTGACTCTGTTGGAGTGAAATACTTAGATGAACCCACACTGGTGCTGCACTTGATGGTGCCACACCGCTCCAAACTGGTTAAAGGTTGAAGTGCTGTTGGATTATGGCATATGTTGAAGTAAAATTAAAACTTCAAAATACTTTAAAGTTAATATGTGATCTTGTCTGAGACCTTTCAAATAATAGCATGGAATATGAGTCAGTTTTCTTTTTATATGCTTCATTAGGAAATAATCAGGCCAAGGTCTGGGAGCATGTGCTGGTGCCATATGTCACTGTATCCACCAAACTACGGAACTACCTTGCGTTCTAGATGGCACCTACCCAGACAGACAGCTGGTCCATCCCCACCTCCCAAAAGTAGTCATTTATTTGTCATGGCCAGGTGATACATGGGTGATACATAGCCAAGGGGATCCTTGGCCTTTTTCCCAGTTACTGGCATCCTCAACACAGACACACCTCAGCGAAGCACCCAGAGAAGTGCGCCACATGACCAAAATGCCATAGCTGATGTTTGCGCACAATACAAGTGGTACGCCTCATCTGTGTCTCCCGAAGTCATTCAAACGGTACCCACGGATCTTCTCAAGAGTAGGGGTCCATACCAGTTTGCGGTCTTATCGAAACACTGGTATAAGATGTCTGGTGTGCATCCCAGTATTCCCATCCCCATGTTTTCAATATATCTGCACGAACATCCATTCCATACAATCACTGAACAGAGAAGGAGCCAGAACACGCAGTATTCACTGGGCACAAGTAAAAGACACTGCCCTGCTCCGCGCAGCACTTATAGTACCTGTGTATAGCCTGTGTATGATGTCTAGCAACTTACTGGGGATCCCGCGAATTTTCAGGATGTCCTACAAAACAGCCTGGTCAACAGAGTCAAACTGCGAAAGTCAACATAGGGTGGAAAGAAGCATAGTAGATATTTGTACTTGTGTTCAATGAGTACTCTTAGAGCTAAAATGGTTGATGGTTGACTTCTTGGGCATAAAGCCAAACTGTTCCAGTAAGTTAGTGACTGGGATTGAATCCTGTTAACAATAATCTTCCCACACACCTTTCTCGGCACATGGAACAAATAATATCCCTGTAATACCCCAGTAGTTGTTGCATTCTACGTGATAACGCTTTCCTTTCCAGAGTGGGACAAGAAGTCCTTTTTTTCCAGCCCATAGGAATGATACTTCTCTCCCAGATTGCGACAAAGATGGTTTGCAATGCCAGGAGAACTACATCTCTACCTGCCTGGAGGTTTTCATAAGGAAATGATGCTAGTTATTTTTTTCTAAAAATAAGTACCATATTTCAATTTTCAGTGTTCCTCCTTTCCTTCTCCGACAATCCAGACACGTTTGTGTGTATGTTGTAAATTCAATTTATTTATATAGCGCCAAATCACAGCATAAGTCACCCCAAGGTGCTTCACAATGGTAAGGTCTAACCTTACCCACCCCCTGAGCAAGCACATTGGCAACAGTGGTGAGAGAAAACTCCCTGGATATTTTTGTAAAAGTAAGTCCTTTCGGCTTCTCCAAATTTCAACTTGGGATCGCCACAGCATATCTGATATGGATATACATGTTGATTTGGCACAAGTTTTCCATCGGATGCCCTTCCTGACGCAACTCCACAGTACATGGAGAATGGGCAGGGGTGGCCTTGAACCGGGAAACTTCTGCTTTGAAAGCGATCGCAGGAAGAAACCTCAAGCAGACCAGACTGAGGGGTGACCATCTGCTTTGACCATACTACCAATGACAACAATTGAATAAGAAAAAGCACAACAAAGAACTGTCCAACGTGCACAGACAGGAGAAATCATTGTCCAGGAGCTTGTGTGGTCCAGTGGTCAAAAATATATCCAGTGGTCCGGACAGCAGTCTGGTAGGATCAAGGACCCTCAATGCTGCCTGTTGTCATAATCTTGAGCTCAAAATTAATTTTCCAAGGTGGGGGTGATTAGTATTATCTGATCTTATTAGATCTCTTAGAAATCTACTTGATTTAAAAAGCAGTTTTTGTTTCGAAGTGATTCCATTTTTTTTTCATTTTACATTGAAAACTATGTTAAAGGGAAATGTTGAAACAAAAGCATACTTTGAACATGTTTGCACATTTTGTCTAAAGAGAGCAATAAATAAGAACACTGGTTCATTCCCGCCCCCCCAAAATTAAAGTTTTGTCAAAAAATCTACGTGTGCAAAATGAATTAACTGACCATATTGTTACAAATATGGACCGCCTGCACATTCGCCACATTTTCCCACTTAGCACAACTTGGTAAAGCGAGTCCAATAATGCTTTATGTTGCCTCTCTCTTGCGTCTTGGCACACAGCATAGCTTACCTGGAGGTTAATCGCTTGATCTCTGGCCCTCTTGATTAAAAGTCCTGTGCAGTAGAACCCGACTCCCTCCTGTTCAACAGAAAATTTGCCTCGTTCTCTTCAGATTCCTCAGAAGTGAATTGTCTTCTTTTGTTTTTCTAGGTGATAGTGGACACCCCCACCAGCCCAGTCACCAGTGGCCTACCTTTATTTTTTGTGATTACTGTAACGGCTATCAAGCAGGTATGACACTGCCTAATGCACCAGATGGGTGTTAATAATATGCACGTTGTTTTGTTTTAAATTCTTATGTCCTCATATCCTGCATATTGTCAGTCAGTGTATTATGATCCTTCTCCTATATCACATATAAGCTCCCCCTTCCTTCACACAGTAACTCCCTTGCTGTGAGTTTTGTGCAGAGTATGTGGCTAATGCTCTCTTGGGTTCTATATTAATGTGCTTCGGTGGTGAATTCTGATTGGGGAGAAAAGGAAATGATCTCTCCGGGAGTGTGAACAAATGAAGAGAGGGAGGGAGAGAGAGAGAGAGCAACTCCATTACACAGATGCATATTGTCAAGGGGAGTGTGTCTTTCTTTTGTACCATGTCCCAGCTTTAGATGTATTGTTTTAGGATTGTGTTTTTAGTTAGCCTGCTATCAAGGCTTTGAAATGTACAATGGGTGGCCTTCCTTCCCAAAATATGTGGGACACACTGATAATGGTGCAACGCCTTTGGCCAGTTTTTGAAGTGGGACAATAAAATGGTCTGACGTAGTCATGTTGTGATGAACTATACAGTTCATCTGATTGTACATGGAATGCCTCTCCCTCCACCTACCTTTCATCTACCTGCCATCATTTCTCTGCATCTTGCAAGCAGGGTTGCCAGGTTGCTTAATTTTGGCGATTTTGGGCAGTGATTATTTCATAAAGTACTTTGTAAGTCTTATAATTTTTTGGGGGGTTGGTTTCTAAATGTACCGGGTTATTTGCACTTCTTTTGGAGGGTGAAGTGGCTTATTTTGGGTTTGTTTCCACAGAAGTGGTTGCTTGTTTCCATGTTTGCTCTCTGCTATTACTGTTCTTTGTGAACCTGCTTTCTGGCTCTAGCTGCCTTCGTACACACATTGGCTTCCCCTCTGCATCACTGCACCATCTTCTTTATCACCATTACTGTTTTAAGATATAATTCTGAAGTCTACAGTACACTTTCTCATTTTATGGCAGCTCCAGAATTGTTTTTAATTAATTGTTTGTCAGTATACTATATTTGACTGTTTAAGCGCACATGGGGTCTTTGTGGGGCCTCTGGGGGGGTGGCCTGGTGCTATTTCCAGCATTGGGACCATTTCTGGATCAAAACACGCCACCCGGATTGCCCAGATTTGTGCCATTCACAGCAATAGTTGCCATCAAAACATAATCTTAATGGACAGAAACAGACTGTTTGCTGTGTTTTACTTCAGCTTCAGAAGACGGGAGGGTTCCTCAGCTGAGTCGACATCGTAAATACCCAATGTTCCATTGCGTGCATGAAGCATTGCTTCATGAACCAGAGTTTCATTGGTCAAAGTGAGACCGGCAGGCAATCCCAGAAAACGTGTCATTGTAAAATGCAAGACAATAGTTCGCCTAGTCTTGGTGTCCAAATGTCTTTGTAAACGAGGAATCCCCGAATAAAGGAATGAAATTTAAATGTACTGCTTGCCATTTCTCACGCAGGTTTCATTGCGCACTTGAACCAAAGCTTCATTTGTCAAACTGATTTCTAAGTATCCTGTGTTCAATAAAAACAACTTATTTAGCACACAATGCGCTTAAACGGTCAAATACGGTAATTCTTGGCAGTTTGTTGCTATCCACTGCTGGTCTGTCATTGTCCTCTTCTCCTGCAGTAGGTACTGTCCCTGATCCGTCTGTTGCTCTAATTATATATAGACTAAATGAATGTAGAGGCCCCTGTCTTACACTCTTGTAATTGGTGAGAACCCAACAAACCTCTAACATGCTGTTATTGTGAGTTGCCATGTGTACTTGCATATGTGATAAATGTTGTGCTTTTGTTTTATTTGGGAAATAAAGCAATTGTAATTTCAATATTTTGCTACAGGGATATGAGGACTGGCTAAGACATAAAGCTGACAATGAGGTGAATAAGTACTCAGTGACGGTGCTGGAAGGTGGCCGGAGGATACATAAAGAGAGTGAGAAGATCAAGGTACCTTTCAGCAGCTTCGTTTGAAATAAAAGCCATTAGAATAAGTATGTCTTTGGAGACATGGCCAAAGAAAAGTTGCTGTCCGTGTGGCATGACCGTGTTTGGAGTTCACGTAAAGGACATGCGGTACTGTGTGTTCTTCACTACCAGACCAACAAGATGATCCTGTTGGAAACCCTGTTTGCAGTAGAAAAAAATGGTAGACTTTGTTGCATCACAACTAGTTAGACATTGTCAGGTCAGTTATTATATATGTCTTATTGAGTCACATGCTGCCTGTTGCAAGTACAGCTGATACCACTGAAAACCCGCTTTCAGCTCAGCAGATATCTGTTGGTTCAGCTCATTGTTTTAGGTCATTAGACTGAACCAAACGGCAGCAAAGGAGCTCTTAAAAATTAATTGTACGTGACCTGCCATGGGGAAAATGGAACACAGCTGTGGATATCCCAATTGCACATTTGTCAATTCAGCATCCAGATCCAGCAAAGCAAGAACAAATGGTCAAGACAAGAGAAAGAATCTTGTTAGCCAGCATGTGGCTGAGGTGTCTAAGAAGCTCAAGAGAATCTTGGGAAAATAAAACGTACCCTTTTTTCTCAAACCTATTAACACACTGAGACAGATTCTTGCTCATCCCAAGGATTTGGCTCCACACCACATGAGGAATAATGTTGTTTCTGCTGTTTGGTGCTGTGGTGAGTGCTCCGACCTCTATATTGGAGAAACTAAACAGTCACTGCATAACTGTATGGTCCAGCACAGATAGTGACACCTCAGCTGTATACTTTCATCACAAAAAACAAAACAAAACAAGAAAAGCACGCCCAATGATCCTCTGCAGACGAGGAGACTTTAAAATGCCTGTAAAGCAAATTCAGAGATTTGCTTCAAAACACATTATACATGTTAGAAATGCTTTGCTGATCACATGTTAAAATGTGTTCAACCATGTGTATCTTTTTTTATTTTATTTGGAGTTTGACTGTATTTCTGTGTTTCACCACAGATTTTTGGTGGGAGGTGGCTTAAACCGAACCGTATGATGCACCATTGTTTCACTTGCAGCATCCATCTATATAAGGCTGGAGCAGATTTGAACCTCTGCTCCGGAGCAGTAGGTGGCGGTAATGCACCTTTTACGCTGGTTGCCAACCGCCATTAAACAAGAAGAAGATGGAGAAAAATAATCTGTGGTCATCTCGCTCAAACTTTGTCTTGTTACACAACGGTTGTACTAAACCTTGTTTTTGTTTTTATTTCTTTTGTTTCCTTTCAAATGGTGTGTTGTTGTCTCCTGTGGACCGTTGATTCCATCTCTCTGACTGTTTGTATGCTCCGTGTTGTTAAATAAAGCTTTAAAAAAAACAAAAACAAAAACCTTGCCCCCACACCCTCCCCACACGATTGGGGCATGGTTTCGGTATCTTCAGCTGACACGCCCCCCAAGGACAGAGAGCAGAGACAGAGGGGGAAAACTGCTCATTTTTACATGATTGTGAAAACTGTTATATACTAAATTTTTTTTAATCATTAAAATTTGGCTAGGTGGTTAATAACATGTTTTTCTGTGATTTGATCATTTCAAAACAGATTGGATTTCACTTTACAGGCACTTTAACAATTCTCAAGAGAAATTGTTATAATTACAATTGATGCTCTCCCCCCTATGGGTATATATTGGGAATATCACACAATCTTACGTTGTAAAACTGAAGAACTCTTGGATGAGTCATGAAATATCTTCAAGACCAAAAATAAGTCCAGTAGTAGGGTGGTCCAAAAAACCCCAACTTTTCTCATAATTTTACTGATCCCAACTTTTCGTTGAGTTCTAATTACTTTAAAAAAAATTCTACGCAGAATTTTATTGAAATATTTTAACATTTAGAGGTTGCTCAACCACCCTTAAGCTCCCCACCTTCGCCATGTTATCGCACCACGCCTTCACTTGAAATTAAAGTTCTTTGTGGGCTTGAGTTTTAATACTGGGTAATGTTTGAAACAAACTAATTCCTAAAAACAATGAAACTGAAATTTATCATTCCTTGAAACTGAAGAGGTATTTCTACTATTCTGGATGAAACCTTCATTGCTCAGGGCCCCGTCACACTCAGACGAAGACCGCGAAGAACGCACTGCGTCCTGAAAATCTTGATGAACACAACAAGGATGTGGTCAAAATGGGGAAGAAAAAGTGCTGTTTTCAGGTCCATTCTTCATCGTGATTACGCCTCTGCCATGTCCTCAGTGTCTAACATGTTCCCACTAATTTCTTACCACGTGCAAGAAACAGCCATGGCATAGAGAAAATTTTAATTCTTCACAAGGAATGGCAAATCTTGAAGAAGTGAAAGGCACTCTTATCCAAGATTTCAATGCAGAGTATACACAGGATGATGAAGACCAACTAACTGCAAAACCAGTTGCAAGTGGTTGCTGATTGCAGAAATCAATTCGCTGATGCAAAAAAAACTACAGTAACTAAACATTAACCTGAAACGCAAATAATACAGTAACTTGTGAATGAACTTAATACCCCAGTCACACTTCAGTTCACTTGAGCTATCGTAAACCGGGGTGACGAGGGACAGTGTTTTGCCCTTAAACCAGTAAATTTACAAAGAAAACTGAAACATTGTGTTCATTTTCTTGAAAAAAAATAACTACACTTTAGTTGGCAAGCATCTCATTGGTTTTAGGGCAAAAAAATAGTTTTCAATTTTTGTCCCTTGTCACCCCGTTTTACGGTACCCCTAAATGTTGTTGGAAATGAATAAAATTTTCACTGTTTTCTTATAAAGTTGACTCATTTCCAACCCTGGGAGGTAAAAATTTCTGACTTATTTTTTCCCCCACTGTATAATTGTGAACCACCCAAGTATAACTTATAGATATCCTTTTTAGATGACTAAGAACCTTTTGACATTTTATTTACACAAGGACATTGTGCTGAGAGCAATGCTTTCTTTTTTTCAGACACAGCTCGTTTACACTCACAAATTTCCATTTACACCCGGTTACTGCTCGGTACTATTGGGCATATGCTTTGGCCACTGTGCAGTTGGAAATTTACATAATGAGGGGGAGGGGAATGCTGTTCTTATACTTCCCCTACCCAAATTCACATGATCAGTCATGGGTGTGAACCATGACACTGGTTATGAGGCTGCTTCTCGAACCTTTTGGCCTCAACTTCCCTGACTTAAGCCTTCTGTCACAAGTTCAGATCATACTGATTTGGTGTCTGAACCAATGAGTTAAAGTTGGATTTTATGGCTTAGATTCTGTTTATATTCATGCTCAAAACCGTGAAACGTCACTAAAAGTAGCAATTTTGTTGTTTTGTTCACCAGGTAGGAGATGTTGTGGAGGTGAATGAGGAAGAGACCTTTCCCTGTGATTTAATACTGCTGCAATCTAGTCGAGATGACGAAACATGCTTTGTGACCACAGCCAGTCTGGATGGAGAGTCCAACCATAAAGTAATCGTTTTTTTCCCTTGAATTTACTATATAGCGTACAGTATATAATCTAAAGTATTTTCATGCCACTTGTTTTCATAAACTTTAGTTATTTTATTTATTTATTTAATTTGGGATTTCCAACTTAATTTTTCCATAATTTACTGTCTGTACTTGCCCGGATATGTGTTAGGATTTGAATTTATTTTTTACTTCCATTATTTTCAAAGACAATTTAGCTATGCTCGTCACCATTTCCAGTGTTATGTAGATTCTCAGAGCTGTGTATATATGAGTATTCCTGTTTTTCTATAGTCTCTGTGTATCATGGATGGAGAGAGAGCTCAAGTGACCACTTGCCCTCAACAAGTGATACTATTCGTCTTTGTGTGTCTTCCATTTTCAGACACATTACACAGTGCCAGACACGGAGAAGGATCTGGAGTCTTTCAGCGCCACCATCGAGTGTGAACAGCCACAGCCTGACCTTTACAAGTAGGCACTCCTTTGTATAGGTCCCAACAGATTTACACTGCATACACATTTTGCCTGTGGTTAGATATCTATCTAACCTACGGCACAGGGAGGGGAGGGGTGAATCAGATGGGGGTCGTGAAAATATTGGATCTGGGCCACTTCAGCCTCTGACATGAATGTAGCCTTCTGAGACACGTTAAGTAAGTCACGGTGCCACCATGCGTCTGGCTAACCACCAGTAATTAGCTTATTCTCTGCTCCATATTTTAGGTCAGTGAGTAATTGCAGTTTGTGATGTAAATGAGCTCTGCAAAGGATACCTCAAGTTCATATCCAGTCTATTATTATCAGACTGAAAATGTACAAAACAACGTTTTTTACTCAGGCTGCAAGATTTGATGAAAAATCACATTGCGGTGAGTGCAATTGCACATATTGCTATTGTGGAAAAAAATAAAAGTATGGTCTCGTAAATTTGTTAGTCTAGTGATCAAAGTTTAATGAGCAAAGTCACTTAAGTGTATTTTTAAATATTTATTTTGTAACTTAATTAAAATATGTTGCATATTAGTGTTATAGCCGTGTAATGTAGCAGGTTTCACCTTGCATATCAGTTTTTAGGATTTTGGAACACAGTGGTAATCCTGGGCTTTTGAGTGGTTGTGGTCTTTTAATAATCTGAGGCAAAATTAAAGCATTTGATGGGTTTTTCTGTTGCATATGCTACAGAAATCTAAAACAAGCTGTTTCAGGCTTTGATTGTGCTGATAGCAGGAGAATTTCGGTATACACAGTCATATTATGGGACTTTCAGGATGTTTAACACGAAACTTCAAACACATGAAGCTGTAAAAGGTAGATGTAAACCGATTTGACACAGTATTTCACCTTTAATAATTACTTTATTTAATCAAGACCTTAATATGGACTATTAATGTGGATTATTTTCACTTTCAAATCTGCTGCTTGAAAGCCAAAACCTGAATGTAAAAACTCCATTGAATCATTTCTATCAAAACTATTAAATTTCTTGCCTCTTTGAAACAATTACCTTTTGGGTATAGTTAGAATAATTGTGAAGTCATTTTTTTTAAAACTCTGCTGCCCCATAATACTGTATGTGACGTGTGGGAATTCACATTTTTCCGTCTTGAATTTTGGTCTGAGGTGGATTGAAGTGACCATGGGCTCCTGGGTTATACTAGTGCATTGTGAGACTATTATTTAAATCACACCCTTTTGCCATTACATAATCTCACAAGGTCATGTCGCGGTTTTGTCTGAAATTCAATTAATTATAGGTGCTGTCACACAGTGATGTATAGCAGAAACGTACGCCATATGTGAATTTTCTCCAATACAGTGTTATACGTTGACAGAAGTTAGGGGTAAGTTAGGCATAAGTAGTGGTCGTTAACAGCACGTTGTGATATGTTGTTGTACGCAGAGGATGTCAAAAAATTTTGAGCATGTTCAAAATTCACAACGTATGACAACGTATGTTTCATAAGTTAGGTATAAGTTACAGGTAAGTTGGGGATAATTTAGAAATAAGTTGAAATACGTTAGCGGTACTTTAAGTGGCTGTCACACAGTGACATTTTGCAGAAACGTCTGCCTATGTATGTGATTCCCCCCCAAACTGTGTTTGGGGGGGAATCAGGGGTTGAAAATAGTCAGGGGTTGAAAATAGAAACGCTGAAAATAGTCAGGGGTACGTAACACATAAGTAGTAGTCGTTTTAAGCACGTGGTCACACGTTGTTGTACGCAGAGGACGTCAAAAAATTTTAAGCATGTTCAAAATTCACGTGTGACAACGTGTGCTACATTAGTTATGCAGAAGTTACAGGTACGCTAGGGGAAAGTGAGAAATAAGTAGTTCCTTACTGTACAGCTGCCGCTCAGCAAGCGTTCTCCTGGCCCGGGGACAGGGCCGAACCCAACAGAGAGCCGTCACAGGAGTCGAAGAGGACGGAGGTCCTGACAGCCGGACATTTTTTTTTTTTTGTATCTCCACGGCTGGTTTGTGGGATTTCTTTCACGTTCTTGGGCGGTGTGGAGAATAACGTGGATTTCTCGGCGCCATACCAAACAGCTGTCATCTGTGGCGTTCTCGCGGTCTGGAGGCAGAGCCGATCCCAGAGAGCCACAGAGAGCTCTGTGCTGATTGTCTGTGGAGATTGTATCTTCCCCTGTTCATGGACAGACTTCTTTCACGTTCTTGGGCGGCATGAAAAAAAGGAGCTCTCGGCACTGTGTACACTCGAAGAAGGTACATCACGACAGTGAACGCTGCACGCTGGGCAGACGTTGGGTAAACACTCTGATTATTTTATATAGAAGTGAATCAAACGCTATATATATGTCAAATGATCTGTATCCGTTTGATTTGTTATGTATACGATAGCTATACGTGTCCTCTATAGCATTTTCGATGCAAAGTTGGGCGTGTTCGGACTTTGCCAATTTTTTTTAGACACCAAGCATTAGTTTCTGTTATACGCCACTGTGTGACAGAGCCTTTAGTCATACGTCGAGATATGCAGGCTGAAGGTGAACCGTACAGCCAACCTATTGAAAACAAATGACTAACTTACTTCTAACTTATGTCTAAAGTACTTCTGACGTATCTGCAACGATTGGCATACTATACTTATGTCTGGCGGCGGAGTAACTTATTGTGCTCTCGGCGCTCTATTATATACTCGTCACACGACCGTCTGAAAGACGGTGAGCACGCAGGGCAGACGTCACGCATACTTAAGCAAGCGCAGGGACTAAGTCATCAACGGCAGGCACACGTAGGGCATGTGCTGTGATAAGTTATATGGAAGTGAATCATACGCTATAAATAGGTCAGACATACGATCTGTATACGTTCGATTCGTTATGTATACTTGCCCGCTAGAGCATTTTTGATGCAAAGTTAGACGTGTTCCACCGTGTTCGGACTTTGCCAAATTTTTTAAAATGTTATACATACGTTTCTGTTATACGCCACTGTGTGACAGGGATGTAAGCAGCCCTACTTTTCACAGATTGTTTCAGTTTCTAAGTGCGTCTGAATTTTGTTTGTTGTAGGTTCGTTGGCCGTATGCACATCTACAAAAACGATCGGGAGCCTGTGGTGAGGTGAGCTCATTCATGCACATACATCCCAGTGCACTAAGTGAGAGCAACTCAGAACATAGTTGCTTAAGCACTCATTTGTTTCCCTTCGTTTTACTAACAAATCATTATTTTATTGATCCTTTTGTGACGATGAGCATTAAAATTAAATACGCTGGCGCAGCTTCAGCCACTGCTTCTAAAGCGCTCCCACAGGCATTTATCATTGGCCGCTTTGTAATGGGCACATCAACAAAATTCTATTGTCCTTTGTGAAGAACACAGAGTCCAGTGTAAGCCCAGATAGCACCCATATATTGTTACTGCATATTTTAAACTCGATGGCCTACATGCATGCCAGTTTCTCGATTAGAGGATGAAGGACTAAGCTTGTGTTAATATGTAACTGTGTAGATCTTTGGGCCCGGAAAACCTACTTCTGAAAGGGGCAACTTTGAAGAACACGCAGAAAATTTGTGGTGAGTCAAATGACGTTACTTGACTTTCGCAGAGTAAGTGTTATCCAAAGAAACAACCCCGCTTGGTACGCTCCTTTTCTCTGGCCTCTAGGTGTTGCAGTTTACACTGGCATGGAGACAAAAATGGCTCTCAACTATCAGGGCAAGTCTCAAAAACGCTCGGTAGTGGAGAAGTAAGATAGTCACTTTTTTTTTTTTTTTTTTTTTTTTCAAATTTAAACACCCCAAAGAAGTGTCCACAGTACTGACTAATTTTATTTTGTTTTCAGGTCGATCAACGCCTTCCTTCTGGTTTACCTTTGTATTTTACTGAGCAAGGCCCTTGTGTGCACTACGCTTAAGTATGTGTGGCAGAGTAAGCCTGGGCAGGATGAGCCTTGGTACAATCAGAAAACCCAGAGAGAGAAGGACACCAATGTGGTCAGTATAAACTGTCTGCTTTTGAAACATTGAACTCTGACCAAAGTGGAGCTCAAAGCAAATGCATTAGTGGCATGGAAAACTGATGCCTGCTATCACTGTTCAGTAATATTTTCCACTGTATCAAACACAAGATTTGAATAGTTTACAAAATAAATAGCCATTACCCCTACTGATAAAAGAACGACTGACTTAATTGGTCGGTCTAACGCTGAAGCTGTATAATTTTAATGCTTGTAGGTAGAAAGTTAATAAAGTGAATACTGTACCACATGAAGGGTTGTAACTTCTGATGGTATAGCTCCACTTTATAAGCCCCACTTCTAATTCACACTGTTTAACACTCCTCAGGAAAAACAAACAATCAAACAAAAATCTCTGGTTGTTAAGGTTCTGCCCTTGGTGACCACTGTGATACAACATTTCATTATCGCCTGCCTTTATGTTTATGTGTAATTTAATGATAGCATTCAGCTGGCACTCTTGTGGTTCAGTGTAGTTCACATGTGGTAAAGGCGTCTCCGAGTTCATTATCTACCAACGACTTTAACATCTGCTTTTACTGTTTTAAATTCTGTGAGATACATGTTTAAGAATGCCGTGTGAAATCTTACTTGTGTATGTTTTCCTTTGTCCAACAGTACTTAAAGATGTTCACTGACTTCCTATCATTCATGGTGCTCTTCAACTTCATCATTCCGGTCTCCATGTATGTGACAGTTGAGATGCAGAAGTTTTTAGGATCTTTCTTCATCACTTGGGACAAGGACTTCTTTGACTGTGAAATCCAAGAAGGGGCACTGGTTAACACGTCCGACCTCAACGAGGAGCTGGGACAGGTCAGGCAGATGGATAAAACTCACTATTTGAATTGCAGTGCAATATATTGTTAGGGGTGTGCTTTCTGTGAACTCTGAATAAATTGCAGTGCGTTAGAAAATATTGAAATGACCCCAAAAAAATTCCACACGTGCAATTTTACTCAGTGAAGAATTGAGGTTTGTCATTTGGCTCATCACCGATACTTAAGGTTCTATTCAGCGTTAAAAAAAAGGTACAAAGATGTTTTGAAAGCACGCACACAGTGCTGTGAAAAAAATGTATGCCCCCTTGAGCTTTTACACATTTCAGTTTTTCATGACATCAAAAAAAATAAAATAAAAATTCAGGCTTCTTTATGTTAAAAGTTCTAAAATTATGTCCATTAATCTTGCAATAAAAACAAATCTCTACAATATGACGTTAATAAAAAATATCAAAGCCTTTTTTCAGCACTTGTATGCAGTTATGTTTATAGGTGTTTTGCCAATATGAAAATTTCATAATACAATCATTTTAAACCTTTAAATCCCACAATCTGCCAGCAGGTTTGAAAGGTGTATAGTCTTTTAAAAATCATCAAAATTACACCATTTATCATAGCCAACAACTATAAAAATAGAAATTGCCTGGTTTTCAGATTTCTGACAGTTCATGAATTAATTGTGTATTCTACATGATTAATTCCAAAAATAACCAAATCTAAGTTTAAAACGGCAATATTTCATCAAAAATCTCTTCATCCTACGTGTCTCATTTACGTGCCGAAAATAAACTGTTTACTCGGCTGTGGCCGGCAGTCGTGACAAAATTCAGTGACTCTTCAGCTGAATTGTAAGCTGGCAGAGAGAAAACAAAGAAAAGAGTGGAGAGACATAATCCAGGGAGATGGAACCACATTTATAGTATATGCACCCCCAATTTCAATTTTTGTAAAATAAATGATTAAATTTATGATTGTCATTATAAATGTCATATTGTACAAAAGATATTTTTGAGTCCTACCTACTTGGAACATGATTGTGCTGTTTCATAGACGTGCAGGACTTACAGGTGCAGTGAAAAATGAGGCCACAGTGAGTAAAAGTGTGAGGGGAGCAAAAAAAGACAAAAACTGTCAGAAGCTGTTTGGGGTTCAGAGGGTTAAAGCACCAAATGTCTTCCAAAAAAAGCTGTTTCTCCCAACTGGGACTCTATCCTGTGTAGTGTACGCGGAGTTCCCCCTTGTGTTTGTTGTCTGCTATTGCAATAAAACTGTATGCAGTTTGTCTATAATCTATATTATTTTGATAATTGGGTAGGTAGGTAAGTCCCACGCTCTATTCCGAGCATCAGGGATGCACCAGTTGGAGTAGAACATGTGCCAGGTCACAGCATGATGAGGAAGGATGGCCAGCTCCTTTCCTTGCCGCCTTTGTAGCCCCTCAACTGGAACCAGTAAAAGGGGTACCTGAATGAAAAGGGGGTGAGCATTAGGGAGGTGTCAGGCACTGACCGCCTTCCACACAGAAGGCCAGTGCTCTAACCACTGGTCCACCACACCATTAATACAGCAGCGAGTAATAAAAATAAATGTTCGACTCTCCAGTATGTTAATGTTCTCAATGAATTGGAAGGATGACGAGTCCTGAAAGCCTCCTGAACTCTAATAAGAAGCGTGTTAGTTTGTGGTCATTGAAAAAGTCCTATAAATGTTCAAATGGTAAATAGTTTCTTTTCATATAATGCTGTTTCTATGGAAATGGATTTTTATATTTTAATATTTGTGGATATTTTATCAGATGCAAAGTTACTATCTATAAAAAAAAATACAGGCTTTGTTTCACGCTGAGGTGAGTTCAGACTTTTCATGATGTTATCCTGTTGAAGGTGCAGAGCAGATGGCTCTGTGGGATAAGAGTTGTAAGGACAATTCTCCAGTGGAATGTAATTCCGATACAGACACCATCCTGTTCACTCTTAAGTAAATGGATATGCTGGATTGTCATACATGGCTACTTGGTTGTTTTAGGTGGCGTCGAACTGGATACCCATGTATGACAATCCAGTATGGCCATTTATTTATGCTGGACGGGATTTCGTCAGTAACAGAATTACATTCTACTGGAGAATTGCCCGGAGGTCCTATATGTATCTCCTGAGTCCCGCTGGTGCTTGCCTCAGATTCTGCAGTGGGAAGTGGATTAAAGTCTGTGACTAAAGTCTGTGATGGACTGGAGATGCCAGTCCATCACAGGTTACATCCCCAACCAAGCCAGTACCCATTTGCTGCTGGATGGACTGAGACAATGCAGATGAAGTGTTTTGTCCAAGAACACAGACAAGGTAGTGTGACTGGGAATTGAACCCAGGTCTTTATATTAATAGTCCAACTCCTTATCCCACTGACCTACCTGCTCTGCTTAAACTGAATAACAGTGGTTTTTTTTTTGTTTTTTTTCAGGATGTAATTTCTTCATCTGACTGTTGCGACCTGTTAAGTAGAAGTTATTTTTCATGGGTTTTGTGAAGTTTGTTGATGTTCTAATATCGTATTACTTTTGTAGGTGGAGTACGTCTTCACAGACAAGACGGGCACTCTCACTGAGAATAAAATGGAGTTCATAGAGTGCTGCATCGATGGGTTCCAGTACAAGTCAAGTAATTCAAGATCAGAGTTGGCAAGTTCAGAGTTGGACGGATTCTGTGTTACAGATGGACCTGTGAGCAAACTACAGCAGAAAGCTGGCAGGGTGAGTGTTGTGTTGTGTGGTGTGGTGTCCCTCCATCTGTTGTTTTAAAAAAAAAATAAAAAAAAAAAAATCGCACACACAAACATATGGTCATTACATAGCTCAATGCCCAGAAAGACCCTGCACA
>OMMV01179563.1:0-15650 GCA_900302635.1 Chatrabus melanurus
TTATCTGGTTCCAACTTGCAGAATTATTTCAAATTTTAAAAGAGTTGGTGGTGCCTCGTTCTTTATTCAGATTAATTTAAAATTAATCACTAAATTCTAAATTTATTCAGATTAATTTAAATTAATCAATTCCTTCTAAATTAATCGATTCACCTTATATTCACTACACCCTTAATTCAAGACAAAACTTTGTTTTTATTTGATTTGATTTGATTTGGCAACAAAAGTGTATGTCCAGAAAATACATAAAACAAACATTGCAGAGGATAGCACAAAAAAGCATATACAACTTATTTCCTTAAAGGAGAAAGACCCACAAACAAGCAGCAGTTGCAGGAGGCTGCAGTAAAGGCCTGGAAAAGCATGTCAAGGGAGCAAATTCAGCATTTGGAGACGACGGGTTCCTGTCCACAGGTTCCTGTCTTCAGGCAGTTATTGACTGCAAAGGATTTTCATCCAAGTATTAACAATAATCCTTATATTCATAATTATGCTACTTTATCCAATTAATTTTGGTCTATGAAAATGATGTGACTGTGCATAAAATGGCTGTAATTCCTTAATGGTTAATATTTTTTTAAACCCTTGGAATCAAAGCTGTACAGTAAGTCTACACTTCAGTCACATCTTGATTGCATCAATTCAACTCCACTGTGGGGGTGCACAGAGGCAAAATGAAAGAAAAAATTCTCCCTGTCCAAATTCTTATGTACCCAACTGTAAATTGGAAGAAATTCTTTGCTTGCCTCCAAGGGGTAAGCCTCGGCTGAGCTTGTTGACTCGGCAGGAAGGGTGGTGGATGGAGAGCAAAGTGATTAGCATCCATCACTGTCTGTTCCTCCAAGACACCAAGGGGACTGTGACAGATGAAGGCGACACAATCAGGGGTGAAACAGCAAAGTATAGCAGAGAATGAAGCCTGGAAGGGGGGAATAGATTAGCCTGGTCCACTGAAAACACATGACAAAGTCACAACAGCAGCTTTTAAAGGTCACGATAAAGACCAAAAAATAAATAAGACCTGAGTGCAGCGCTGTGTGTGGATGACAGGAATATGAATACCCATTGTCTTGAGAATGCGGATGAGCGCACCTCTGAATTAAATAGATGGAATTTTGAGCATTACCCTGACAAACTGTGCGGAAGGTGTTTCTGCATGCCAATAAAGTACAGTGGACATAAACCTGACACAACAACAGTGTTGTGAACGTCAGTGCCAATGTAAATGCAGACTTTTGGCACAAAGTAAGATGCAGAGCATGCCCACTCGCTCATATTGTTTCCCCTCCAGTAGTAACACTCCTTTGGTCACAGTAGTGTGACTAAAGAGCTAAGCATTTGAAATTCCTGAGTTATAACATTCCCTATGACAAGTGCAAAGCACTGTTCCATTATCCAAAAGTGATTAAAGAATATTGTGCAGACAAGTAAACAAACACGTGCTGAAAAATGACCAAATCCTCGCAGCCACTACCATCGGTGTAGGTAAGAATGATGCCAACTAACTCAAACTGTAATAGTACTGGGAAAAGAGCTTTAGAGATTTATCGGCACAGGTAAAAGCGCTTTTTTGGGTTATTTTTTTTTTTGTTTTGTTCTAATAACCTGTCTTGATGGTGAAGGACATGAGCAAGATCAATGGTTTCTATAACAGCTGCCTGTGCAAGACATGTGGCAGTTCTCCAATGGAGCGCTGCATATGAAGATTGGTTAAATGAGCATGCCAATCAAATTATGACTGGAAATGTCCTTAGGATGTCAACTGATGGAATACAAAGCATCACCTCAAGATGGACACCACTGGGGGAAAGAAACCAACGAAGGTCAAAGCCCACTTGGTTAAGCTTGAAGAGTTGGACCTCTGATGGGTGAAGCACAAGCCAAGGTCCTGGACTGGGTACAGCTGCGACTTCTGATTGGAGCCTTAGGTTCCACTCAAGATATAGAAGACAAAGCTAATGTGTCTCTAACACAAAAATCATTTGAAAGTTAATGGACTTGTTCGCAATGTCATCGCAATACTGTCACAGGTACTAATCGCAGATGGTGCAGTAGTTTGTGAGTACTTGTGAATACAAATGTAATCTTATGCCTCTCTTCCTGGTTCTGTCAGCCCGCTTCTTTGCATAAGAACTGCAGAACAACCATGTACACATTATGATGACAGTTCGCTCCTTGTAGCAAAGAAGGAGAGCTCGCGAGTCGTGCATCAAGTTGTACCATCTGTGGTTGCTGTTGAGCCAAACACTGTGTGCATTTCCAGGACCCCCATGAACTGTCAGAGGAATGTGGACGCCACTTACTCCAGAAGGTGCACTTTTTCTCCTCTTTCTTTCGGTTGCTCCAGTTCAGGCTCTCAACAGCAGATTTGTTCAATAAGGAATTTGGGTGCAGTGGAGGCAATGATTTTTAGGATCCACATGTTCCAAAGGCTGCATACGGTATTCCCCCATTTAAGCGCACTGTGCACTAAATAAATTGTTTTTATTGAACAAAGGGTACTTAGAAATCACTCTTTTAAGCGCACGTTTTCTGGGATTTGCGTGCCGGTCTCGCTTTGACGCATGAAGCTTTGATTCATGAAGCAATGCTTCATGCGCGCAATGAAACCTGGGAGAGAAATAGCAAGCAGTACATTTGAATTTCATTCCTTTATTCGAGAATTCCACGTTTACAAAGACATCTGGACACCCAAACTTGACGAATTATTGTCTTGCATTTTATGACATGTTTTCTGGGAATTGCGTGCAGGACTCGTTTGGACCCAGGAAATGAAGCAAGGCTTCATGCGCGCAATGAAACCTGGGAGATTTACGACATCGACTCAGCTGAAACTGAAGTAAAACGCCGCAAAAGGTAGGTTTCTGTCCGTTAAGATCATGTTTTGATGCCAACTATTGCTGTGAATGGCACGAATCCGGGCAATCTGGGTGGCGTGTTTTGATCCAGAAGATGCTGGAAATAGCACCAGCTCCCCCCAGAGGCCCCACAAAGTCCCCCGTGTGCGCTAATTAGGGTCTGTGCGCTTTAACGAAGGAAGACGGTATATGTAAAAAAAACAAAAAAACTTCGGCATTTGGTGAGGGGTGAGAGTGTTGTGTACAGGTCTGTGCCATGATGTGCAAATGTGTCATGAGTTTGTACCTGGCTGTGTGTGTGTGTGTGTGCACGCATGCACACCTATGTCAGTTATGTCATAAGGCGTATGCCACTTTGTCACAAGCCTTGTGATGAGATATAACAAAGGTCACACCGCAGAAGTTACAAACATGCTTGAACTGCAGCCACAAATACACAAATTGCAAGCCTGCATGTGTTTCTGTGTGAACCTGAGGTAATGCACATTCCTAGCTGGCATGGACAGACAACAGTGTGAGGCAGGTGGTGACAACCTTGTGATTAATGTGTGAATAGTTTGCAGATTATCAACAGTTTTTCCATATTTCCAAAACGCTGTGATAACCTTGGACCTGTTGTGATGTCATTGTGATGTACACTATTACCTGCGACATGCAACTTATGGTTATTTGCATTGTGTTTATCGTAAATAAAGTGCATAATAAATGAGAAAAATGGGCGGTGATCCAAATCTAGCTCAAAATTTTCCTTCTGTCTCAGACTGCAAAATAGATAAATCCATTTATCTATTCTGAACCTGCCTGAAAATGTTGCAAAGATCAACAGATAACCTGCAGACAAAGGGAGATATTTGTGACCCCCTTAGCAGAGATATGAATGGCATCACGCCGCTGGTAGAAGTAAGCCCACTTCAAATGCCCTCATCTAGTTGGACTTGTGATGATGTGCCAATAAATCAGTCCAAATGCATTTATTCATAGTCACTAGAAGCATTTTGAGAGGTTTAGTTTCCATGGTAAAGTGTTTCAAAGTGATATGAATATAGCCCATAAAAGTGGACAGAATATTTTCAATAAACTTTCAGACAGGCCCATTTTCATTAGTTATTTGCTTTCTCAGTTATTGTTTTTAACACAACCAAACAAGTTTAATTTTGCAACGCTGAAGTTATGAGATAGCTACTGTATGGCAGATGCAGAGCCTGCAACCTCTCCAACCTCTGCAAAAATACCCTGGGTTTGTTGAATACAGAATGCAAAGGGGGAGAAGTAATTACATCTCAAATCTGAAAAAAACCACAAGATATAATTCAGCCAGTTTCATTTTATAATTCTCCCCTGGGGGATCATCTTTCCGCACATATTCCATCCAGCCTGCCTTGCATCAACAATCTATGCAGGTCTGTATCTCAGCTCCAGCACAAAGCCTTAGACCAGGCTGCTGTTAATGCTGCAATTACACACGAGAATTCCTCACTGGCCTCATTTTTTTGCCATACTGTCAGATAAACTTTACTATTTGCAATTTTCTTTAGGAATTCTAGCTGTCCTTTTACTTTACATCCTCAATATAACTCAAAACTGATTAATGCTAAAATATAGGTACTTTCACTGTCCTGAGGGAAGTAAGAGGGTAGTAGGGTGGGCGGTACACCAATGTCATAGTCATAACCAGTGTGACAGTGCGCCACAATATGGAGTGCGCAATACCGTCAACACTATGACCCCTGAAACACACCAGATGTATTGTGTGTGTGTGAGTGTGTGGCGGCTGCGTTGCATGTTGATTTTCATTTCGGCAGCCGTGTTAACAGATGACACCTTGCACTCTGCGCAACATTAAAGGCGAAATCTCACTTAGATGTTTGGGCCAACGTAGATGAACGTATTACAAATGTCGGTGTCCGCTACCCTCTGTTAGCATCCGTTAGCAAAAGTCTCGCTTGTTTGAATGGAGCGCTGGCTAACGCTCGCCTCTGCTAGCACCATGTTGTGGAACGCCGTGCTAGGTTTGAGGTTCGCTACCAAACTCTGGTAATGTGAGTTTTGCTGACATTTGGCCAATTTTCTCGACTTTGCCCTCTGTTCACCAAACGCTGGGGTAAATGTTGTAGTGTGATTGGACCTTTAGTAATTAAAACCTTTTATTGGAGTTTCAATGACTCGGGAAGAGGTCACAGACATGAAAAATATAAACAAGTTTGTTTTTAAACCTTTTCAGCGATTGAAAAAAGTCACATGACTGCTATAGGCGCAGTCACACTATGGCGTTTGAGCCAGCAGCTGGTGAACGAGGTGAAAGCGAGAGAAAAGGAAAAAAGTGGTGAAAATCATGTTCCTGGAGTTTCATAGCGGACCTCAAATGCATCACAGCCTTTCACAACATGTTTGGAGCAGAGGCAGCCGTTAGCCAGCGCTCCATTATAACAAGCAGGACTGTTTTTAATGATGTCAAAAAAAAAATAATAATAATAATGCCAATGAAATAATGAAAAATAATGCCAAATATCTATTAATTTGGAAATCAATAATCATTTTTGCAGATTCATAGCTCGAATCAGCCTTGCGGCGCTGAGGCTGTGATGATGAAAGCTCTGTTCTTTTCCTGTCCTGCTGAGCTCCACACGTGAGCTAAAACACCTGTTAAATGCTTTTCTTATTGTAACTGGCTATAAAGTTGTTTTCACATGAAGACATAACTTAACAGTCATGGAAATATTGTTAAACTGTGATTCTGTTGTGTGAACTAGTGGTCTTTTGCGCTGCGCACTCGTTTAAGCCTGAACAATTGTTAATTAAACAGCCACGGATTTGTTAAATGTAAAACTTTTTTTTTTTTTAAACAATCTTTGATTCATGAAGTTTTTCATCCAGATTTTAACTCTGAAGTAGCAGGTTTGAAAATGAAAATAGTCCAGGTTAAACTCTTGCTCAAATAAGATAATTATCAAAGAGATAATATAGTGCAAATCCAGTAATACCGTGATATAATACAGTCACCGCCCAAAAAGTAAAAAATACTGTGATATTAAATTCAGGTCATATCGCCCAAGACGGTATTGTGATTTGTCTTCTACAACTGTCTCTCTGCATGTTTAATTTAAAAAATGATTGCTCTAACTGACTTGAACATAATATATAATGTGGAAAATGTCATCAGGACTTGGTCAGTTTCCTAGATCAAGGTGTGTGGACCCAAATGATTTTTTTCAGCATTTCTTAACCATTTATGCCACTTGGTTTCTATTTTTGGTTATACACAGAATCAACAAATGCAAATAACGAGGGGGACATCCATTTAATCTTTGCCAACACATGTAAAGTGATTCAGATCTGATGTTTCATCCTTAACTTGTGGGCAGAAATGAGGAAAGGTCTGCATTCTCTGACGTCTCTTTTTAATTAAAAGTATCACTGTGCCCACCTTCAAGCCAATCAGCATGAAGGGTCAGGAAGTGGCGCAGGTCACCCAATTCAAATACCTTGGAACAATAATAGACAGTCAGTTCAATTTTCAAAACCATGTGGTCTATGTTGACAAAAAAGGAAGGCAGGGCCTTGCTCTTCTCAGGAAACTCAGAGTTTTAACACAAGCCAGTGCACAATGTCCATGATCTACAAATCACTGACCGAGAGTGTGCTGACATTCAACATCGTATCATGGCACGGAATCCTCTCGGTCAAACAAAAGAACAAACTGACACAAATTGGCAACCAGGCTGGAAAGATCATTGGACGCAAACAACATCAACTGCCAGACCTATACACTCAGGTTTTTAACAAAAAAGGCAACCCAGGTTTACCAGGATCCCACTCATCCCCTCCACTGTGCTTTCCAGCCGTTGACTTGCGGTCCCAGCAGCCAGGAAAAATGGCTACAAGCAGTCCTTCATAAAATCAGCTGTGACCATTCTTAACAAAGGACTGCTTAAATAGTAGCCCATTGCAATTATTACTATATGAACTTTAAGTTTATATTACCCCCCCTCCTTTATCTTTTAACTCAATTCAATTCAATTTATTTACATAGCGCCAAATCACAACATAGTCGCCCCACTTCACAAGGGTTAGGTCTATAACCTTACCTACCCCCTGAGCAAGCACAATGGCAACAGTGGTAAGGAAAAACTCCCTGGATTTTTTAGGAAGAAACCTCAAGCAGACCAGACTCAGAGGGGTGGCCATCTGCTATGGCCATCCTACCAATGACAACAAAACTCCTTTTTAGAAGCGAACTGGACTGATTTTATAGCCTATTTATCTCATATTTATTTATCCTGTATAATGTTGTCTGTATTGTGTTTCATGCCACTACAAAAGACAATTTTCCATTTTATGTAAGCTTAATGGACAATAAAGTAGTCTAAGTCTAAGTCTATCTATGCTATGTTGCCAGTCTTAGTATCCAAATCCAAAGCAGCTGTGTTCTAGTGGTTGACAGGGCCTGTTAACTGTAAATTGTGACTTTGTAAAAGGGCAGACATATGGAACAAAGACCCAGCCACTTCTTTGTAAGTACACTGAAGAAACACAAATATTAATGAAGTCAAGACTTAAGGAAGATGAACCAGAAGGACTTAACATGATGTAGCATGAAACCAATGACTAATGACAGCATCAGATTATCTTCATAAAACATCTAAGTAGCATTTAAGACCTTTACATAGTCCTACAGACAGCGCATCTGTCTGTCAAACAAGGGGGAAAAGCTTCTTCTGTATATCCTGCTTCAGACAGACCTACCCTGCATTCGAATAATCAGTATGTACTGGCGTCGGTTAGGAACCTACTACCCAACCATTACTGTAGTAAAAGAGTACTATAGAATTAAGCGAGCGAGTAGTAGTGAAAGAATTTGGACATACCACGGCACTGCCATCTTACCTGTCCTTTGACCCGGATGTTTACAGATAACACATACATACCCACATATGCTGCAAAAATTTATATTTTGCAACAGTTTTATTTTATTTAGTTTCCAGATACTAAATAAATGTGTATTTGTACAATGCCACAGGCCCTTGGACACTGCTACCATTTTGATGTATGTCTATCCTCTTTGAATTTTCCTCAGAAGTTCATCTTCTTCGGTTACCAGGCTCCAGCTGTGTCATCAGACAGCGCAGTGTAGTCCGTTTACACACTAGGGAGGTAGTACCGATTGATGAATACAACAAGCCTACTAAGTATTAGGAAACCCTACGGATTGTGATCCACTGCTTTTTGCCAACTATATAGTAAGCTAGGTTGAGTATTTGGATGTAGCCCAAATTTGTGTGACGTGAGTCTTGAGTGGCCATCCTGCCAGAAATAATCACATCATGTGAGAAAATGGTGGACTAATTCAACATTTTTTCCTCACAGTTGTGTTCCATTTTTCACTTTACTTATTTCTTGCCTCCAAATGCAGAAGAAATAATGTGAAAAGGTTCAAAATAACTTTGGAAGGAAAAAGTGACAACTGATGCCAGAGTACAGCTGACCAAGCCGTGCACAAGACTGCCATAGCTGTCATAGTGCCTGTGTTGTAATTACAAATTTTGATGGGTGACATCTCCTCTCTTTTTAATGTTGAAATCAGGGCTCTCTTAAGCCGGTATCTCACTGGGCTTGCGATCAATTGGCGACTGAGATGAATGGCCATTCGTCTAATTCGACTCTTGGTCTCAGTGTCGTCTGAAATAATTCTCTAAGCAGTTGGAATCCGTATCCCCATTCACTAATTAGTTGCTCGCCTCGATTTCATTCCCCTGTCGATTTTGAACATGTTCAAAACCCTGGTGGTGAATGAATGACTGCTTATTTTCACTAACTTGTCTCTTAACTAGTCTTTTTACTCACCAATGTGACTTCAATAGACCGCTACCAAGTCGCCCCCAGTCTGTTTCAGTCATCCAGTTCGCTTCATTTGCTACAAGGTCGGATCATGGTCGAAATGCAGTCGCAGGTCATTAGCAAGTAATTAACGAATTGAGGATGGCAGACATGCGGCCGCTTAGCGAATATTCATCAAATATTCTTCAACAAGATGCCCAGCAGTCATCTAATTCATTAAACAGTCATCAAAAAGTGGCAAATATGTCACCCCAATTTCGCCAAAAACTTGGCCAAATTCATCTAGCAGTCGTCAAAACGTCCAGTCGTCACAGTCGCCAAACAGTCGTCTCTCAATGAGGTACCAGCCTTAGGGATTTTGCTGTCTTTGACAGACAAGTCTGTCTCTCTGAGGTAGAATGCAATGACCTGGATAAAGTTACAAAACTGTCCCCACAACAGGAGATGAGAGTTGTCTTGAACTAGTACTGCTGTCAAATCAGATCAGATTACTGTGATGGAACAACCAGCCACAGAAATTGATGCACTTCAGCTTTTAAAACGCAACAATGCCAAGAAACTGTCAAGAATTACCTTTGTAGAAACCATGTAAAAAGGAAACCTGATGTTAATATGAAGTGAGAAATATGATTACCATGCAAAGAAAAGCAAAATCACAAGAAATAAAGAATTTTTTTTTCACATTTTGATGCCACATTTTCTTTCAAGCGATGACAACAATATCTGAAAGTGACTTAAGTGAGATAGCCAAGTACATGTCAGAGTGATAAAGCAGGTTTATGTTGTCGTCAGATTGGAGCACCTCCAAGAGCAATGAAACAACACTGAAATCCTGCTGTATTTGCATGAAGAGGCGGCATTGTAATGAGCCCAAATAAATCTAATTAGTTTTAATGTGAATGATTTTTATGGAGGAAGCTTCCAGGCTGTTAGTGCAGACGGAAATAAATAATGTAGTTTGAGGAGGATAAGTATTTACTATAGACTGCAGCCTTTGCAAAACATCTACAACACATAAATAGCCATTCGGCTCTGCTGGGTTGAGATATGCAGTCTACACAGATGAACGAACAAAAGTCAGCTCCCAAACTTAAGTGCTAAACAAAACCAATAAAATGCAGATAACTCCTGCCAATCCATTACAAGAAGCAACATAATGCAGTCATGTTGTCTCAGGCGGATAAAAAAAAGTCAGCTGCAAACCACTGAAGCCTTCCCCTTGAAATTAATGGTACTCATCAGGAAATAAAACAGCGATAAAAGGCGGTCTGCTCTCGACCACAATGGAATGACTTCTTGAATTAACTGGGGAAGCTTCAGACAAGCATATGCCAGTGATTGGTTTGGAAGTGTTGGATCATGACGACATGCGTTATCAAGCCTCAGCCAAATTGGAACGCCGATGCAGACGGTCTCAGTGTGCCTCTTTGTCTGATCTGCTCACAGCCGTTAGCTCGAAAAGCTGTTTGTCAGCTCCTAGAATTCTGACTGGAATTGGTAATCTTAAGGCATATATGCGAGAGGCCATTTCCTGCTCTGCAATGTGTTGCTTATTAATGTGACTCTAAATCAAACGAACCAGGACATCATGCTGTCACAGGTATTCCGTATGGTTGGAATATCTGTGCTGTACTATAAAGAGCCATGATCAGTTTTCCATGCAAAAGGAAAAGGAGAGTAAAATTGTCTCTATGGAATGATGAGCTGCTGGACCACACAGTTGCTCAGATTTCTGCATTCATTTGTCGACTCTTATAACTAGTTCACGGTGGCTGAGTCTTTCATTAGCGATCCTAACATGTGACATTTAACAATGGGACATCGATATTGTAAATGATCCAACATGCCAACTTTGGAATAAAATGTAGGTGCATCTATTTTCCAAAGCTTTAATTTGACATGCCACAAAGTTCGGGCTTAATTGTTGCAATCAGCACGCCTTCTTTACATAATGATGAGTGAATATGTTAAAAACACGATAAAATATAATACAATGCAACAACGCAACAACACAGACTCCGATCACAAAAATTAAAATAGAGCTCAATCAACACCTCTGACACAGTGTCAATAACAAATACAGATACTTAGTTTAACAAAGGCCAAATTTAATACCAGACGACTTGCTTTTACAATGTTCAAAACTATTAACAAAATAATTATAACATTATTAAAACTACTATATAGTAAAAAAATTGAGCATTAACAATCAACTACGATGCGGGATGAATGAATAATATCTCACAGGTGCAGTCAAGTCCATAAGTATTTGGGCAGAGACCATTTTTGTAATTTTGCCTCTATACGGCATCATAATGGCCCATTCACACTCTGACGATTAGCCTGGCGTTTGCCGATGAAGAGTGAAAAGTTGATTAATGTCGAAGAGCGCCAAGGTCCGGCAGACTCCGCAGGAGTTAAGTCAACATCAGCCGGCGATGCTGGTGTTCGTCGTGGTCCCGTAAAAATTTTCAACATGCTTAAAATCTGCGACATTTGCCGGCAAGAGTAGAGCTCCGCTACCACTATGTCACCTCCACTAGTACGCTGTTACTGTTCTGTTCGCCTCCGCTGGCCAACGTCGGAGGCTTGACTGGACGCAGCCCGGCGCAGCCCGCTTCCCCTGGAGCGAGCCTTCAACGGCGTTTCACAGAGAATTTTGAGAATCTGCTACGTCGGCCAGCGTCAGCCACATCACGTCATAGTGTGAATGGGACATAATGGAGCTGAAATGAAACAATCCAGATGTGCTTGTCAACTTTCAGTGGGTTTAACAAAACCAACACATTAACCGTTTAGGAATTACAACCATGACAGTCCCTCCATTTCCAGAGGCCATAAGTAATTGGACAAACTAATTTTACTCTAAATATAAGTATTATGCTATTACTTTTACAGCCAGTTTTATTTAAACAAGTCAGGTTGCAGAAACATGAACTTTTTCAAGTCAATGAATATTATTTGGATTTCACTGATAAAGAAATACAAACAGTATGGTCAGGGTGGGCGATATGGGCAAAAAATAATATCTCGATATTTTTTGATCAAATTGGTGGGGCTGCAATAATCACTGTGACAACTGACCCCGTTCTCCCCTACTGCATGCGGTATAGCAGACAATCACACATACGAGCGAACAAGAGGACCGCTATGCTATTATGTCCCTCTGAAGATTTAAATTCTAGCGTTTATTTATGTTTTTATGTAGGCCTATTTATGTTTGGATCTTTTATCTTCAGTGATCAATGGCCGAAACCACTTTTTTTAAGCTCTGGTCCGCTCCCAAAGGATGAGGAACTGGACTTTCTCTTTCAGGAAGTCATGATCATAATGTCGAGTGCAGATGATTTACCATTCCCTGATCAAGTGGATCACAACAATAAATCACATCCTTGGCTTGACAAAAGAAGATGCGGCGCTTGGCTGAACGATTTTAAGACGGCAGCAAATTATTTTTTGAAAACTATCTGAAAGTAGCCGGTGTTCTGTTGAGGTACACCGGTGCACAGGGCCGTAATAGACGCAAATCCCGCCTGCAGCAGGCATTAACAATAAAATGTATTTTTTTAAAAAAGGCAAACGGATCCCATACCAGCCCAAATGTTTTTTACCCGCAAAATAGAGGAACCAGGGGCTTCTGCTGCACACACCTTTGACCCAGTGAATGTGTGGACTTTCGAGAAGGGTCTGGCTGCAGACCTCACCTGGGAGTATCTCCGCTGTCAGTAAAAATCTCCTCTGAGGGTAAGGAAATGACGTCAATCTGACGCATGGAATTATGGGATTTGTATTTTCATCGTCTTTAAGGAAATGATGCCCAGCCAATGTATTATTTTTTATTTTAACATAGATGTTTTCACTTAGACTAAGGACTCATATCACCGTTTATGATGTTGTTTTACATACCGTACTTTACTTATCAGCGTCTTCGGAGTTTGTAAAGCAGTTTTGCCATAATGATTTCCTTACCCTCAGAGGAGGTTTACTGACACGGGAGATTTACTCCCAGGTGAGGTCTGCAGACAGACTCTCTTGGGACTTTCAGTGCATGTTTTTGATAAATTTTTGGGATGTCATTTAAATACTCGATAATGTCAAATTGCACATCGTTAAAACAACAATCACGATATTATCGTAGAGGATATATATCGCCCACCCCTACAGTATGGTCAGGTCAGGTCTGGGAGCATGTACCAATGCTGCGTGTTGCCGCCACAGGTCCTGGATAGCAATCATCAAGTTAGACAACTGGTCCATCCCCACTTCTCAAAAAGAGCCATCCATTTGCTGCAGCCAGGTGAAACGTGGGCATCCCATTGGCTTTTTGCAGTTGCTGGGTTCCTCAAAACTGAGGTACCTGCATGTTGGATGATGTCCAGAGAAATGCACCACATGGCCAAAATGTCACAGCTAACATTCCCTCATGAAAGTCATACTGCTCATTGGAGTCTCTGTAACTGCTCATTTGACACAATGTCATTCCAGTGGTACCCAAGGATTCTCCCAAGAGACCGAACACCAAACACATCAAGTCTTTGCCTTAGGTTACTGGTTAGTGTCCAGGTCTCAAAACCATACAGTAATAGAGGAAGCCCCAGGACCCTAAAGACTTGGACCTTTGTTCTCCTGCATAGGTATCATCATCGCCAGACACGTCTGTCCATTGACCACACAGAGAAGCATTTACATGCAAGAAAACAAATCAAATCTAGGCTCTATTTTCCCATGTGTCTTCTGGCAAAATATGGCTGAATTTTCATGTCTTCTTTTAAAGAAAATTCTGCTCTGTGCCACTCCACCATGAAGCTGCAGTTTCTGCAATCACAGCCACAGAAGCCAAAAAGTCCTTCAGAGTTGCCATGGGTGTCTTCGTGGTTTACTTCACTAGTGTCCTTCTTGCACAGTTACTCAGTTTTTGGGAAGTGCTTCCTCCAGACAGATTTACCATACAGTACCATACTGTTTGTGTTTCTTGATGATTAACATGAATGAAGTCCAACACATATTAGGTGACTTGGAAATGTTCATGTATCATCCCCTGACTTGTTGAAAGAAAACTGTCTGTAAAAATGATGATATAATCCTTATTTAGAATTATGCAAGCTTGTCCACTTATTGCATTTATGGTCTCTGAAAATGGAGGTACCCTAATATGCATCAAAAACATACACATTAGGATCTGCTCCTTTCTCTGCCCCTGACAAAGTCAGCGTGTCTACATCTGGAGTTTGGTCCCCGGGCACCAGACTGTGGCTGTCCACTGCTCCTTGTCGATGAATTGTGTCTGTCCTAACTGTAATTAGGATGAGTTACATGCAGAGGACAAATTTTGTTGTGTGTATCTATGTATGTACAATGACAATAAAGGGCCTTCTCTTCTCCTGTCTCTCTCTTTAATTGCGTTGCATGTTTGAAAAAAATTAAGGTTCACTTGCTGCATGTCAGACCAATATAATTTTCCACAGCAGGCCATATTAGAAGAGTCTTCAGGGTTCAAAGTCACCTGTGCCACATTCTCCAAGTACATTTGGAGTTCCATCAAGAAGGGCATCTGGTCTAGAACTTGTGTCAAAATCCGGATCCACAAAAAATGTTTTGCAATAAAGCTGTATCATGTGAAATATGCACTCGTAATACAGTTACAAGCGCAGTAATCGAGGTCATGCAGTTGCCAGACCACTGCTTTACCATTTACAAATGAATATACTGTGATATATATACCATTTACGTCCATGCATCAAAACTACGCTGTGATATAAATTTTAGGTCATACCACCCAGCCCTAGTGGAACACTAACATCTTTGATTTACACAGCAAATTAAAGGTTATCTCCTGTAAGGTGCCTGTCATAAGTATGAAGATGTGATGAACAACAATGGATGTAAATACATAAATGCTGATTAGCATTTATTTCATATATCTGCAGCGCCTAAATATAATTACAGTCACTGTCAAATTTCGTAGCAAAGACAGCTAATTGTGAGAAGCCTCTTTTTCCCCAATCCATTACCCTTTCTGTATCAAAGGCATGAGCATATTCATCAGCAAATTGCATTGCAGAGACCGCTATTAATCAAAATGGGAACTGTTCACATGCCTAAAGACTACGATAAGCAATTATCATTGACATTCACCTTTGACCCACCTGTCTGCAACACAAAACCACACACATTACTAAATTTACACAGGCTGTATTATCCAGATACTGTATATCATACTACATTTTGAGCAGTTTTTGTCTGCTTGTTCCCTTACTCCTCCCATGTCCTTTCGCTGATTTCCCCCAAACTTGGTATGTGGATGAAAATCAACCCCAGAATTGTCCTTAAAGGGTTGGTTTTGGCAAAGGTCAAAGTAATTGGGGTCAAAGGTCAAAATATTGACTTTAACTCCGATATGCTCCAGTCTTGGCACACATATGCAGGTAATAATAATGACAATATCAATATTCTTCTTCTTCTTATTATTATTATTATTATTTATATAGAATTTTCAAGTAGAAAAAATGTACAAAATACTCCACATATTAAATCATCAAGGCAAAACAATAAAAAAAAAAAAATTTGTGTAAGTAAGTATGTATGGCCTGAGGCCATTGGTGCCGGTCCTACTCCAGATTCTATTGCGTGAAGCAGATGAGCATCAACAACTCCGCCTGAATGGGACGCCAGTCCATTGCAGGTTACATCACCCAGCCAAGGCTGCTACCCATTCCAAGCTCGGTGGAGTGAGACAATGCAGATGAAATGTCTTGTTCTGTGACACAGACCGGTAGAGTGACTGAGAATCGAACCCAGGTTTACATATTGGTAGCCCAGCTCCTATCCACGTTCAAAAAAAAAAAAAAAAAATTACAACGTGCTCTACAAAATAAAATATCAAGGCACATCAATGAAACAACATTTTGCATACATAAGAACAATATAAAATTAAAACATCAAGCACAAATAAAACAC
>OMMV01179565.1:0-11911 GCA_900302635.1 Chatrabus melanurus
GAGAGGCGGGACCATTTAAAACATGACTTGAATCTGACGATTCTGATTGGACAATGACAGATAGGCTAATGTCTAGAACACTGATAACTACTTTTGCTGTGATAGAGACGGCAGAGACGGTTGAGAAAGGATTCAAAGGAATATTAAGGATCTTTGGAATTGGTTAGAAAAAAAAAATCCTCTTTCTCCCAGTTGGTAGTGCGTCGCCCAAATCGCCCCTATACACCGTCCGCCCATGCTCACTACACACGAACGATTCCAATGACTCTGGGTGAGCTAAGAGGGTTAGTTTAGAGCTAAAAGGAGTAGTTTGCGCCATCTATTATGCTTAGTTATCAAGTTACGGGGTGTCACATGTAACCAGCGTTGACAACTTAGCGACTTTGTCGCTAGATCTGGTGACTTTTCCAACCCCTTTAGCGACTTTCTTCCAAAAAGCTACAAGCGACAATTCTACCGACTTTTTTGTCAAACCATAGCTACTCAATGTACAAAGCTGAGTTAAGCTAAACTCTGCCACTCCACCAGAAAAGCTGGTTTTGCAAATACAATACATAAGGTCCTTCCATTCTGACATTTTATAATAAACGTCCTCAATATAAATGCTGCTGACCAGGGGCTCCAGCACCCTCCGTGACCCTTAATTGGAATAAGCGGGTGAATGAATGAATGAATCTTCTCTAATCCACACAGGGTCAAAATTATACTTACAGGCTCAAATATCATACACCCCCACTAATATTTGGTTAATGCCCCTGTACTGGACAACTGTAGCACTCGCAAAATAGGTTTCTTTCCTCCCCAGCACATAATTGTAATTTTTGTCTTTGTACCCACTATTCATACAATGTGCGAAATAAAATGAGAAAAAAACGAGATGAGAAATGAGAGAGAGAGAGAAAGAGTGCTGTGATACTGGATGGGTAATTAAATAGGAACACATGGCCCTTTCCATGTGTTCTCTGGGACTCATGCTGTCATCCAAATCCTTTAATATTTGCATACCTCGCTTCCTCGTGGCAAAATTTATCTCCTAATTTACATTTTGGTTCAAGTCCTCAAACCTGTACAAATTGCAGTTCATGGTCTCTCTCCTGTGGCGCTGATCCCTTAAGTCAGTTAAACACACAGATCCAAGACTTGCAGCAACAAAATGAGATCCAAATCAGTCACAACGAGACTTGGGTCATCAGAACTGAGCGGAGCCATTAAGACCTCTAATTCCAGGTTGTAATAGACATTGACTGTGTTATATACAGTGAATACTTTTATTCCAATTTTATTAAATATCGCAGTCTGGCCTTCTGATTGAGAATATTCAAAAAACTCAATTTTATGTACTGTAAGTATCAAAGTTTCACAAAAAGATGTAATTACAAGGTCCTTAAAAAATCCTCCGTACTCACTAGCTGGATTAATGAACGAATGAATGAAAAGACATTGAGAGGATAATTGCTGCAGCTGGCAGTGTTTCACAGCAATGTAGTCACAAAAGGCACTCTTACTGCTCCAGCTTAATTAGAAAGAGTCAAGTTGTGTGATTAGAACAAAGCCTGGGCCAGGATTGCTGCTCTTACATCATGAAAGTGTTACGGAGCAGAGAAAGTTCTGGAGGGATTGGGTGTGGATTTCTATCTAATCTAAAGTCTGTTTCACAGCCACTGACAATACATTTCTTTTATGTTACTGTCTCTATGTCTGGGAAGGTGTAATTTTAACTCTGTCCAGATATAAAACAGAAGAACTCCAGGCTAAAGTCTCAGAACTTCTGGCAAACTGGAGTTGAGATTTATTTTCTGTCTTCTTTTTCACGAAGTCCTTCTCTATTTCATGCGACCATAAAGCCTACATATTGTGACGCACGAGGCACAACCCAGGACCCCTTCGCAGAGAGAGACTCAGGTAAGTGGTTTAAAAGGTGTTTAATGCAGCTCAGTTCACCAGAAGAAGTTGAGACAAACGGCACCACACAAGACAGACAGTTCAGTTGTGGTTCAAGCAGGTTCTCATATCCATAAGGCAGGCTGTGGGTCCAAACCAGAGAGACCGTCAGCACAGGTACCAAGGGGGCAGGCAAAAACTCAGAACCAGGAAGATGAAACACAGGGAATGCGCGAAAGCTCTGCATAATGCAACAAGACAATCTAGCACTGGAAGCACGAAGAAAGAGAGAGGTTAAATAGAGCAAGACCTAATTACATAGATGAGACACACCTGGGGGAACACAACAGGAAGAAAGTCACAACAGTGCACAGGAGAGTAGACATTTCAAAATAACACAGGAAGTGCAGCAGACAGGACAGACGCGTGACACATATACAATGTTGTCCATAAATACAACACATCAAAGTTGTCACGGTGAATTGGATCGTCTTGACGATTCAAGGTGACTGGTTTGGGACAACACAACAGCAGACTGATGACTTTATGGAATTATCACTTCCTTGCTTGGAGGAGTGTAAGGCTTGGTATCTCATTGAGAGACGACTGTTTGGTGACTGTGATGACTTAGGGCCGGCCAGTATGGCCAAAAATTCATATTGCGGTATAATTTGAAGCATAGAACGGTAACTGTATATAATGCAATATATTCTTCGCTATATAAATTTCAATATAACTGTTACTGAATGGGAAACATACTACCATAGCAAATGCATTACAGCAGGAAGTTGTATTCTTAACTGTTAAGAAATTTCAAATAGTATAGAATGCCATTTTAAGAACAATTATTGTGTAAATGCAGTTATAGAAAAAAATACAAAACCAGTCAAGTATCTTCCAAACAGTGTAACAGAAGATTTCTTTCTCCATAACAATGTAATGTAAAAAAAAAAAAAAAAAAAAAATGAAACCACTCTATAGTGCAAAACATTCTTCAGATGAGTGGTCCTACTGAGCAGATGCTGGGAAAAAGTCATGAATACTCATTATTTTCTGGAGCTCTGGACTTTCAGGCACCTTGCATGTACTCGCGTTTTGAGTGCGGCACTCTGTTCAGTGAGGTCACGACTGCACAGGGAAGAGGCGACGGACACTTCGTCCTCAACGCCTGATGTTTTTGAGAGATTCTTTCCCTATTTGGACCCAGAAGTGCACTGACCCTGCAGCACATTGTCTCGAGCGGAGCACGAGGTTGTTTTTAACAGGCTGCGTTCGCAACTTCACATGAACGCGCAGCTGCAGGTCCTCCACTCACACTGTGATTTCCCTGCAAGTGAATCGAAATTAACTTAGTTATCACTTTAAAAACAAGTCACCATGACACGAAATCACACTATTATGTATACTTAATCCGCAGTTCACCTGCGTGCTGAACTGTGGGGTAGGTCTGTACAGATCAGCTGTGAGCCATTACACCACCAGCTGTTGCGGTTGGCTGGTATAATCAAAATCCCTACCGCTGAGCAAATTTGTATCGTTTATATCATCTACCGTTTATACCACCCACCCCTATGACGACTGAATTTTTAGACGACTGCCAGACGAATTTAGCCAAGCTTTTGGCGACATTGGGGCGACATATTTGCCACTTTTTGATGACCGTTTAACGAATTAGATGACCGCTGGATGTCTTGTTGAAAAATATTTGATGAATATTCGCTAAGGTGCTTATCACACTGGGCTGCGAATGGTGGCAACCAGATGGAGACACGAAATTGCGAGGAAATAGGCCAATATTGGCCACATCGCACTTGCACTCACACTGAAGTGGAGGTGCCACATATTAGCGGATGGCACATGCATGACGCTCGACACACACGCGGCATTCGCTCGTCATGTGTGGGACCTCTGCAACATTCCAAAAATGTACCTGGATGTTGAGCGAATGCCGGGCGGCATTTGCGGGAGTCTCGAGCGACATTCGTGCGCCATGAATGAACGCATGAATGACTGAATGAATGACACGTGAAAATGTTGCCGGAGGCTTGTGTGAGTGTCATGCAACACTCAGACAACATTTATACGTGACAATTGAGACATCAGGACCAGACATGAAATTAGTGGAATGGGCATTTGTTGGACACTCTTGAGTTTTGTCCAATTCATCCACCACAATGTGACTCCATCTGTGCACCATCCTACTCAGGCAGTGTTTTTAAGAAGCTCATGATTTTCCTCACAATCATTTAGGATGGGTCGGCCTTTAACATGGGGGAACGGCCTCAACACAACCTTGAAGGAAATCTGCAGACTCTCTGAGTGCTTTGGGGTAATTTGCAGCTATCTTTGGCCATTTTGTGAGTTTATCCCTGAAAGCCCGTTGGACAACAAATGAACTTCCATCCCTGTCCAGCAGTACTTCCCAAGAGTGCGGTGTACATCCTCTGAGTTTCAGTAGAAGAATCCTTCCACAGCCTTGCGTGCCTCCCCTGCAAGATAACGCTTGAGATGTAACATTTTCTCACTTGCAGGGAGAAGCTTCTGGCCAATAAGTGCCATGAAGGATGTCTTCCAATCTATGAACTTCAAGGGCTCACCGGTAAACACTGTAGGTTCAGGTACAGGCAGATGGTTTAAGATAAATGATCTTGCAAGTGCTTGGGTTAGACTAATATAACCTCCTCTTGGTTCCTTGAATCCTTGTTGGGTGTATGGTGAGGTTGAAATGGCAAAGCTTCTGGGTTTATTGGTGTTAGAAATTCAGTATTCTGCCAATTATTTTGCATTTTGTGGTCACTGTCTTCCTCACAGCTTTCAAGACCATCTAAGGCATTTTATGCTCTCAATCATTTACTACCTTTACTTCCTTTTCTGCTTGTAGCTGTTGGAACCTTGTTTTTCTCCTCTTCTAGCCACCGTTTCATCCCTGCCTCTTCTTGTTTGATTCCTGCTGGCATTTGTGTTTCCTTAAATTTCCATGCACTCTCCAACTTATTAAGTTTTGCTTGCAGCGCATGTATGTATTTCCTGAATTGATTTTGCCTGCTCTAGTTTGGCTGCAAGGTCTGCTTCCACATCGGCATGCTTGCGAGAAGATGGGAGGTGGCCCTTGAGTGTGGGTCTGAGCATTGCGAAGACTCTGAAATTACTGCTTCTGTTTTTGTATTTCCAAAGACAGACCCATAGTCGTCCTTATTTGGCACCATCCTCTCTCTGTCTTTCTCGAGTTGGTCGTTGAAAGCCTTATCTATATTTTCTAGTCATTTACTGATAAGATCACAAATCTCAGCTGTCAGTGTAACACATGCATCCATTCTTCTGACAATATCTGGAATTGTAGTGCGGTTGTGACGAATAGGTTCATACTGCTGCTGTGCCTTGAGGCGCTTTGCTTTAATGTCTCTTTGAGTTCTATCAAGGTCTTCAGGTGAGTAGAATGCTTTAAATCTCACTCTAATCTCCTTTGCCAGCTCCTTCCAAGAGTCATAGGCCTTGTTGAATGTCTTTTCATTTTTCTTTGCTTCCTGTTCGTGCATTATGAGGCCCTTTTCTGTTAGGTTTTGCTCTCTGGAGCTGGACCTGACTTGTGTCTCTGGGGGTTGTCCATTTCTTCAACAGGAAATGTCATTTTGCTGGTCTGATGCATGTTTTTGCCCCTTGTAAGCGTTTATGTCTGGGCTCAAATTTGGATGAGTGGTGGCTTTAAACTTATGTTTAGTACTATGAAATAACACTCAAATCAGACATTTACACTCTAGATGCATAAAATCAGGAAACAATGCACAAAATAAAGCAAAACGTCATCGACAAAAATACTGTTAACCCTCTACAGCCAATTACCCTTGCAATAATATTAGACACTCAGCCTTAGATTCACTCTTGTACCTTACAGCTCGAAAAATTATGAGCACAACCTGGATTCTATATGTGTCCGTTTGGTTGATTTTACTCTGTTGTCAAAGTCTCTTACTGCAGCTGTGGCATCTGGACGTTAAGGTGCAGGACATCAGGAGATACCTTTTGATGAAGCTACCGGCACAATGGGGCTGGATGGATCAGTGCAGCGTTGAGTTTTCACTGTAGCAGCCCTTGGCATCAATTACAACAGAAAAGAGACTCTGACGGGTGCAGCTTTTTTATTCTTCTGTCATCAGCAGACGTAGTAACTTTCAAGCACCATGAAAACTAGAAAATAATAAATTGTTGCCCGTCAAACATTTTACCCAAAGGTTGCAGACATATTTTTTATGTCGCATTTCCAATTACATGGAAGACCTCATGCAAGCAAATGAGAAGGCCTTGACATGTGCCCAGACCTGGCCAGAGATAAAGTATTATGGATGATGGATACAAAAGAAGAATTTGCAATTACAAATCACGTTAAATTATGTATTAACTGTTTCAATAATAAACACATGTATATAGAAAATAAACACATATGTGCTGCTCAATTTGCACATGCAACATTCAGTGGCAGAAACAGAATTTCAATCAAACTGCATGAAACTATACAGCTTTTGAGTTTCTTTGCTGCTTAAAACATAAAAAATATTGCATACCTTGCTCCGCTTGTCAAGGGTGCAAACTCTGGAAAAACTTTACGGATGGCTACCTTCTCATGGAGTGCAGCTAGCTTGATTGAAGCACACTTTCTTGCAACTAAGAAGGCGTGCAACCAGCGTGACACAAAATTAATTTACGAACACTTCAAAAGTGTCCAAATCTTAAACTTATAGTGTTAATGAGTGGACCACATCAAATTTCAATGGCCTAACGTGCAAACTTACATTTTACATGGTTTGTGCAGCAGAAATATGGACGAAAGATAGCAGTAGCAGGTGAAAAAAACAGCAGTAACTATTCAGATTCCTGACGTGACTGTGAGTTAAAGGGGGTAATCCCAAATTTGCACTTTTTATTTGCAAAAAAGCCTCACGACAGTCGCAGGCTCGCAGAATGGTCACAAGTTGTCGAAAATTGCATGTGGGAATTTTTAAAAAGTTTAAAATGTCCTATTAATTTCTCTGCGTGAGAAATACAAAGTGTGGTGTGTGAGCATGTGAACTGGTTGAAATGGGTGAGTCTCACGCCCAGTGCGTGAGACTTGAAAGCCCTGAATTTAACATCTACTGAACATGCTTGTTGGCAGAAGAGTCCTATATTTAGCTAAACCTTTCTAAAATTAGGATATTCTAAAACTCTAAAGGTGCAGTCACACCTCGATGTTTGGGCCAACGGAGACAAACGTATTTGCAAACGTCGGTGTCCGCTAGCCTCCACTAGCTGCCACTGGGCTCCGTCATCCTCTGTCCAAAAATTTTCAACATGTTTAAAATTCCTCTGCGTTTGCCGACGTACCTCTGGGTACGTTGGAAGCCGTTAGAGAAAGTTTATCTCTGCTATGACCAAGTTAGCCTCCGTTAGCATCCGCTAGCCTCTGCTAGCCGAGGTTACTGGTGCGATTGTCCACGCTGGCTGACGTTTGGGTGCTGCTTCGCCCTGCCTGCTCAGAATCACTAGACAGCGGTGTGTCAAACCCCTCTGCCGCACATTGGCAAAAGTCCCGCTTGTCCTAATGGAGCGCTGGCTAACGCCCGCCTCCGCTAGCACCATGTTGTGGAACGCCATGCTGTGTTTGAGGTTCACTACCAAACTCCGGTACCGTGAGTTTTGCTGACATTTGGCCAATTTTCTCGACTTTGCCCTGCGTTCACCACACGCTGGGGTAAACGTCATAGTGTGACTGCGCCTTAATGGCACATCATCAACACCATCAAAGGAATCAAAGGAAGCTCTTTGTTTGGGTGTTCTAAATATTCTATCACTTTATTACTGGAAAACCCCTGTTGTGCATGTGAACATATGTTCGAGATAAAAATAAAATCAGAATAATAGAAAACAGAAACAACTCCAAAAAAAGAGGAAAAAAATTCTGACAATAGCAGTCATTTTGCAGATGGTTTCCCAATATCTGTTGTCAGACTTCCAGTTTTCACACAGTTAAGCTCCAGCCGGCCAGCCAGGCCCCATCACTCGCCATCTTGTCCTGAGTGCTGAGAGGCTTCTGGTTTCCAAAATAAGTCATCAACAGGACTCTCACTGTGGGACAAGACAAAGAGAGGCTGATAGGAGCCCAAAGCTGTCACATTATGGCCCCCAAACAGCTGAAGACAACCGCAACAGATTGAGGTCCTGCTGTTCTATAGCGTCTCAATAGGGATATTACACTCTTAAAGTGTGTGCAACCATGAAAAAGCTGTCAAGTGCCAAGCAACAGACCAAAGCAAGTACAGTACATTTTGTTCCCGAGCCCCTCCCCCTCCTCCCTCCACAAACGCACACTTGTGTTCATAAAAATGTGATGTAAACTTGTTACAACACAGGCAATACTTAATCTGTGGTTGCTAATTTAAAAAAGCTGGCTTCGTGCAGCATTCATTTTATCAGTTGGAAAATGGAAAATGTAATAGAGGATCAGCTGCAAACTGTAATTTCTCGTGGTGGTTCATCTGCAGCTGAAGCCATAACATCTGGTTTCGATGGAGAAATCATTAAGATCAAGACAAATATGTTCTGCTTTAATTTCAATTACTGCAGTCATACTTTATGCATCACCTCTCTCATTGGGCGCCGTCAATCACCAGGATTGACAATGGTAGGGTACAACTGACGCAGTAGCTGTTATGGCGCCCACATTCTTTAAATCACTCGTCCACTTGCGCTCATCTGTGTGCCCATGGGTGTGTTAGTCTAAAAATGAGGTGTGGTCAGGTGCAATGCTGGTGAATAGCTGTTGTATGGCAGCAGAAAGCAATTGCATCTAAAGTCCAGTGCAGAGTTTTTATGCTGTTTATAAGGTGCAATATTCTGCACAGCAATGCCACTCTATGTACGCCTGATCCTGTCAGATCTCAGAAGAGAAGCAGAGTAGGTCCTGATTAGTACTTGGCTGGGAGACCGCTTGGGAAGACACGGGGTTGTGTGTCTTTCTCCATGTACAACTGGAGTTGCATCAGTAAGGGAATCCGGTGTAAAACTTGTGCCAAATCCCATCTGTATGATCTGTACTGGATACGCTGTGGCAACCCCAAGAAACTGGGAGCTGCCAAAAGGCAAACAACAATAACATAAGGCGCGATATTCCGATAGTCTCGCGGGTTTACAATGTGCATACTCTGTGTGCACAGGGGTGCACATTAACGCATCATACTACCATAATTGGCTTACAAACAAACATTAACAATGAAAAAAGTTCAAACTAATGGAAAAATACAAAACTTTAATTATTCCGGTTTGTACCATATTTTTAAGCTGGTTTTCTTCCTCCCCGGGTTGGCTGGCGGACAGCATCAAGGTGGGGCTGGGAATGGCAGGGGCTGGTTAGAGATCGAGCGGAAGAAGAGTGGGCATTTAGTTTTCATAAGGGACTGGATTTTAAACATGGTTTGAAATGAAAATGTAGATTACTGATTATACATCAAAATGCTTAACAACTCATGTAAATATTCATCACACACTCCAACATTAACAAAATAAAAAGAAAAACTAACTCACTCCGTCTATCCTTATATTAATGACAGCCAGATGAACCAGATGTGCCTTATGTACGTGGTGCATGCACTGCTGGTGGTCAGTCAAGATATCGCGCAATACTGAGCATGAGTCTCCACACATAGCAGTGGATGCACCAAGTGTTAAACCGAGTCTCATAGCAGTCATTACACTCGGCATGGCTTCCTGCATTTTGTGGTACTTTGACAGGCATTTTTGTGTTGTCCATGTCTCTTTTGCACATTGCGCCCTAGTTTGCACTCAGACAAACAGCGATGTGGAATTGCACATGCCACAAATGCATTTGGAATATCTGCTTCAGACTCTGTGACACAGATTGTCAAGATCGGCCCTCAGTCTTAAATTAACTGAATATATTCAGAAGATTTAAATCCAACTTTTTAAACTTTCCTGTGACAGGTTCTTTAATTGTGCTTTACTAAATCTTTACAAATCCTCTTCTTTTAACAATCATCAAGTTCCTAACACAGCTGTAAACAGCGGTTTTCATGTGATGCTCCGGACAGACAGACAGACAGACACACAGATTGCTTAAGGCATATTATAATGTAGAATCTGTGTCAAGAGGCTTTTAGAGGGTTCTCATGGTAACCAAGGAACTCATTACAGATTACATCCTTGAAATGCCCCCGGTTGTGATTGTGATTACTCAGGTCCATGAGTGTTTGGACATTTCCCCATCCCACTCTGCTTATTAGGTGGCAAACATAGTCTGTCCGCCACATATATGCATCTGACTGTAATAATAATAATAAGAAGAAGAAGACGAAGAAGAAGCAGGTTTCTGTTTCTGTGCTTGCTGCTTCAACCCTTTATGACCTCAGGGTGTTTTTGTGCAGTTTCTTCCGAAATGACATACCCAAAACTAAAAGCATATTACTTTTGAAAATATGATAAATGAGTGCTGACAGAAAACCCTTTAAAACTTCAGGAAAATGACTCTGCTTCAATTTTAGACATTCTCAGGTTCAAAGATCATTAGAAACACGACAATATTTAGGAATTTAAATGGAATATTTAGACAGGTATTTTGGCTTTTATTTTAAATTTTTTAAAAATTCAATAGGGTTATTTCAGGAACACAACTAGCCAGCTCCTTGGATTAAATTTTGTGACACTGCTAAATATGTCAACTCTAATTGCAGAATGATTTGGAATTATTGCATGAACTGAAAACAAATACCTCATCACATTTGGCATGACTGGAGTCCTTTTCTGGCACAAAATTGGCACCATGGTGTCCTGTTTTGTGCCAAAAACAGATTTTTTTACACAAAAAAACCACAAACTAGTGCAAAGTCACGCCTTTTTCCTCCAAATTGCAAAGATGGTACAAAAACAATGTGTTGTGTTCTTTCGACTTCTCCCAATTTCAATTTGGGGTCGCCACAACATATCCGATATGGATCTGCATGTTGATTTGGTACCAGTTTTACACCAGATGCCCTTCCTTTTGATATGCATCAAAAACATGCACATTAGGTTCTGCTCCTTTCTCTGCCATTGACCAAGGTAGAGTCTCTACATCTGGAGTTGGTCCCCGGGCGCCGGAAAAAATGGCTGCCCACTGCTCCTAGTGGTTGGATTGTGTCTAACTGTAATTAGGATGGGTTAAATGCAGAGGATAAATTTCATTGTATATGTATGTACAATGACAATAAAGACTCTTCTTCTCTTCCTGCTGCAACTACACATTACACAGAGTGTGGGCAGGGGTGGCCTTGAACCAGGAACCTTCTGCTGTGAAAGCGATTGCACTTAACCGCTTGGCCACCGTGCTGCACTCTAAAAACAATATAATCCTGTAAATTCACAAAATTACTTTCAAACTTTCAAGCATTTGTCAACATGATTTACAATTGTTTCCATGTTTCTGCATCATTGTTTCCACCTGAATGTTATTTCTGGTGCTGCTCTTTGAAGCAGTTTCTGCCACATTGCTTATTGCATATGCATGACACTGGAGTCTTGGCGGTTCTGCTGCTGAGTTGATGCCACAATACAACAGTAACTCCATCAAACAAGGACAAAAGTAACATTCACACAGTGGCCAACATGTACAGAAGAATGTCTCAGAACACATCTCATAATTCAGAAAGACAAACTAACAAAACAGCTGGTCTCTGTCAAACATTACCAGTGATTCAATTTATATGGTAAACAAACAGTAAAATCCTAAAATAAGCACCAAGCTAAACAGTAATATGAGAAAAATTTTTACTTCCATGGTTCATCTGAGAAAGATTCTTCAGAATCATCACCATCACATTCACATGGGACGGTATGCAAAATGCAAATTAAACCCCCCGCAGTCATTCTTACATTTACTTTGACTTCTATTTCATTGCAGACTGTATGAACCCAAGATATTTCATATTTTGTCTGCTCATCTTCATTTGTTAATATACATCCATTCTTGCATATCAGGCCCACAACACATTACAAAAAAGTTGGGACG
>OMMV01179573.1:0-11183 GCA_900302635.1 Chatrabus melanurus
CAAGACACTTAATCGAAATTGTTTCAGTCCACCCACCTATAAATGGGTATCGACCTTGGCTGCGGGAGTAACTTGCATCTGACAGGTGTTCTGTCCAGCGGGAGTCGTAGACTCTCATCTGCTTCAAGCTACAGAATCCAGAGATAAGCACTGGCACCAACGGGCCTAAAGGCCTATATATTAGTGATGGGAAAACGAGGCTTCATGAAGCATTTGGCATTTTTTCTGAGCCCACTAGATGGCAGTGTCTTTTCAGAAAAGAACTCAAAGCACAATGCACTTCAATGTCCTTGGAACTCTTTTTTGAGTAGACACTGCCATCTAGTGGGCTCAGAAAAAATGCCAAATGCTTCATGAAGTCTTGTTTTCCAATTACAAGGGCTTACTTCTGAAAATAGAGGCACTATGTTTACAAATGGCCCTTGGATTCAAGCTAACAATCTACACTACCAGCACATTTAGATTTTTTTGCTCTTTTTTTCAATTCAACTCCAATGTCTTGGTGCACAGAGACAAAATTACAAAAATTGTGTCACTGTCCAAATACTTGGATCTGGCTGTAAATACTGCAAATCACAGTAGGATTTACACAGGCAGGTGAACAATTATGGGAGTCAGAGAGTGGTTTCACACTGACCTTGTTTGGTCCAACCCTTCAGACTTTTCAGTTTGGTGCGAACCAAAATAGCAGTTGTGAAAGCTAAAATTTGGTCTGAAAAAAAGAGGTGGTCTCAGTCCAGATCAAACTGAACCATGGTCCAGTTAGTTTACAGTGTGAAAACACGTTTTGCATTGTTTGGTCTTTCGGACCAATTGCAGGAAGTTGAGGCAGGATATCATCACCCATTAGACAGTAGAAGAAGAAAAGAAACAGAAGCAGTAACAATGAGCCATGGGAACAAATGGGGAGAGGCAGAGACAAAGTTTGTAATTGAGATTTGGTCATGGTAAAACTACCATAGTAATAATAGTGTAGCTGCATCAAAATTAATCTATTCAATCATTTTTCTCCATTCAAATGGAACTACCCGCCAAATTGAAAACAAGCCAATGTCAGATGCACGCACGTCTCCAAATCAATCAATGTCAAGTTTAGGGAGACGCAGCCTACATAGATGATGAAGACAAGACGTAAGCACATCGTGGACATTTCTTTAGTGCGAACGCAAATTTGCAATGTGAAACCAAACTAACTCTACCAAAAGTATGAAAACATGAACCTTGGCATGGATCTTGTTCAAATTGAGCGTGGCGCTAGTTCTGGCAGGCCACAAAGTCAAGATCAGCCCACATCAGCTGACTCCCTCACACGCTTTCAATTGGTGCATTCCTCATAGAGCGCCCTAGTTAAACAGCCACAGCCAGCATAGCTGCTTCTTCCACAAGCTGAATTGCAACCCACCTCCACCCCAGCTCCTCCTGTTTTTCTTGTTTGTTGTCCGGCGTACTCGCTGTCCTTTTGTTGTCACTGCTGCCTGCTCTGTTCTGTGCCCCATGCTTCTATATCTGCTATATCCTTTCCATGTAGGTTCATGGAGGGACAGGGAGGTGCTCTCCTTGCCTATAGGCTTTTCCACGTAAGCACGTGGAAAAGTAGGGAGGTCCCAGATCAGAGCCACAGCGCCAAATATAAATTATTGCAATAAAATAAAGCTTTCCGTTTGACTAAAGTGGTCCTGACTGAATTCAGTTTATTTATATTGTGCCAAAGTCGCTACATACGAGTAAGGTCTTGTTCTGGACTTTCAGGTGTGAAAAGGCCCAGAGTGTTTAACATGAACTTCTAACTGACTTTAAATGAAAGATAAAACCAATTTTGCACAATGTGACCACCTTTAAATAATACTAATCCTTTTACCCTATCAGACAATGCCATTTCATACTTTATCTGGTGAAACATCTTCCTGGCAACATTATACACTCATCTTACAGATCAAAATTAAGCTTCTATTATCAGATAAGATGAATGCTAAAACGATTCCTTACAGTGCCGCCACGCAGAGGTAGACTGAAGTACAAAGCTCCACTCACCTTAATGGCTCGAGCCGTGTATATTAAATACGGAGATCGGGAGGAGAAGAGAAATGCTGGACGACACACTTCATTCCACTTTAATTGCCTTAATGGAGAGAGAGGCTTTTAAGTAGAGAAATGACAGGAGGGTGAGAGGCAGGACGGGAATATGAGATGTAAAGATGCAAACAATTAGGTGAGATAGTGACCAAGAAATAGAAGAGGAAAGAAGGAGACTGGAAAGGAAGCAATGACGCCACCTTATGTGATGACCTGGCGCGGCGTATTGCTGATGACAAACCTAATGGAGCTTCATTTAACCAGCGCTGTACACCTCACTGCTCCTGTCTGGACCTCTCTACCTCTCTATCTCCGGGAACTATAGTAATTATGTATGCTTGAAGGAGACTGATCATTGTGCCCAGTCAGTGTTTTAACATTAATAAAACAGGGCTCTTTGGAAGCTGGCGTCCCCTCACTCTTCCTCTCCTCCGCCAGAGCATCTGTTAATACGCTGTCATTACAACTAAACAGTCTAAATGGAGGGGATGAATCCACTGCAGTTAATTTAGCTCATGATGAATGCGGATTTAAAGCAGCGAGGGCCAAAGCTCAGAGAGAGATTTCAAAATCCACCTCAAAGCATGCAAATGAATGCAGTCAGTGAGCTGAGAGGAGCCGCGGATATAAGTTCGAGGTAATACCTGGCATGAACTCTGGTTCAGGGTTTGAATGATAAGAGAATGAAAGGGGGAAGATAGTCGTTGCCCTGAATCTGCCAATAGCTCAAAGGCTTTCAGCTAAAATTCACTATCTGTAATTCAACAATTTAGATGTCTCAACTTATTGTAAGTATTTCAAATTCTTTGCTGAAAGAACCTATATTTCCTGCTATTCGCTTACAAGCAGCGGTTGCCTTGGTGGCGACCAGACGTAGGCTTTGGAAATGAAAGAAACTGACAAACAAGCTCATTTCAAGCTACATGTAACTTCCAAACCACACAGTATCTTGAAAGACAGAGAGAGATGGTGTGGCACGGGGCTGTCCGCGGCCCCCTCTGGGCATTGCTGGATTCATCCTGTGCGGCTGGAGTCGGTGCGTATCTGGCCTCAGCAGCTGGGGGCGGGGTGTCTTCCTGTTGGCTCTGGTGTGGGGACCTCATCCCTGGTGGCCGTGGCGGTGTCCAGGGGTGCCTACGGCTTGTGCCACGGGGGTGGTGTTAATGTCCTATTTGGCATTTGGGTTGGGCGCCTGTGTCCTATATCGCATGCTGGCAGTGCGGCTTCACTCCTGCTTGCAGCCTGGCTGCGTGCGCTCTCTCCTGGAGTGGTTGGTCTGTGGTCATCTCTTGCCTCCTGGTAGTGCATTGCATTAGTCCCATTGTGGTGCATGTCCTCTCCCACAGAGGTGGGGGTGCTCTATGCCATGTGGTGCAGTTTGGGGGTTAGGTGGCATTGATTAAACTCCTCACTCATTCACGTAATCACTCATCTTATTATACCTAATGCATCCTGCAAAAAGATTTATATCTTACCCTCACATGTATGCACATGCGCATTCATGTAATTCAGGCTTACTCAATATGATCTTTAACGTCTATAAAACTCTGCATATTTTTATCATTACCACTGCTATCATCAGGAGCACCTTCTTTATTAAAGGTGCAGTCACACTTAGGTGTTTGGGCCAACATTTTTGCATTCGCCGGTGATCACTAGCCTCCGGTGGCCTCTGCTGGCCTTCGCCGGTCTTTGCTGATGAATGGCGACCCCGTCCAAAATTTTCAAAATGTTGAAAATATTTCGCCGATTGCTGATGTACCTGTGGCTTCGTTGGAGACTGGTTGAGAAAGTTAATCTCCGCTACCACCAAGGTAGCCTTCGTTAGCATCCGGTAGCTGTAGTTACTGGCGCAATCGTCTATGCTGGGCGCTGCTTCACCCTGCCTGCTCAGAATCACTGGACAGTGGTGTGTCGAACCCCTCTCCCGCACGTTGCCATGTTGGCAAAGGTTCCGCTTGTTCAAATAGAGTGCTGGCTAAGGCCAGCCTCAGTGTCGAATGCCGTGCTACATTTGAGGTTTGCTGCCAAACTCCGGGAACGTGATTTTCGCTAACATGTGCCCACTTTTCTCTCACTTTCACCTCATTCACCAGTCACTGGGGTAAACGTCAGTGTGACTGTGCCTTAAGCATGGTTTTTGTTTTGTTTTTTCTTTTCCTCTCATCTTCATTTGTGTCCTCGTTGTCGACACTTTTTCTGTTTTGTTAATGTCACTGTCATGGTTTGTCTAATGTCTCTTCTATGTGATACCCCATTAATTCATTAAAAAAGGGGGCAGCAAATCAATGCTGCAATATTATAATTTTATATATCCTTAATGGTATGAGTCACCTGTGACCCATACCAGACAAATATATTCAGATAAGGTGTTAAAAAAACGAGAGAGACAGAGAGAGAAGGGAGACGTATCTGCTTTGGACAGACTCGTACAAAATCCTTTCCACAAGGTTATGTGGACTTGTGAATGTGTTGAAATTTATAATGTTGAACAACTGGAAAATAATGTTTTCTTTTCCTGATATAGTACATTCCGGAATGGATACGGTCTCTCTTGAGCTCTCTCTCTCTCACGGTCCCCATTCACTGTATTTCTCACTTGACGATCTCCAGCTCGCCGTCTTTTCTTTCACAACTTAATTCAAACAAAATCCTTTCCACAGGGTTTGTGTGGAGGTATGACCATGTTATTTGAGTTTTAGTAACTGGTATGAAGCAATCATAAAGTAACGGTTTACTTCTCTGATTTAGTATAATTTTATGTGTGATAGCAATGCCTCTCTGTCTCTCTCTCATTGACAGCCACGCCTGCTCCTAATACATCATCAATCCAGCATCCACTAATTGATCTGGATGGATTGGATTGTTCTGGTGCATCAAAGCTCACCAAATTTTAGCGTTTGTCCTCTTTATATGCCCTTTTATTTTTGGTGAGTTACACGATGACAACATTCATCATTTTTAAGTTGTCGTGGTAACACACCGGATGTAATGGGTCGGATCTACCTACCCATTTATTCATTGTGTTTTAAAAGGTATATGCCTAGTCCTAGGAAAAAGTGTGGCTTGCCTGACTCTTATCAACTTTTAAACATTGAAAGAGCAAAACAAAAAAAAAGACTTAGATTGCACTTTATTGATGAACACTGAAATATCAATCAGTGCAATTTTTATTGAATGAGACACTTAGAATACAAAAGTATTTCAGTTTGACAACACAGTGAAGTGGAATATTGTGAACTTGCAATCATTGACAGGATGCTGTCATTGTGAGCTGTTTCATGAGCTCTCAGGAGAATGTGATTTGAGAGTTATAGCATATTGAGAGGCAGCTTTCAGTAATACCCTAATATCGATTTAAAACAAATACCAGCTTTCGCTGTCCCACCTAGGGGAGGAGTACAGGTTAAGGGGCGAAACTCTCGTGAACCTGGGTAGCCTGCTGATGACGCGGACACTACTAAGCTCGCCAAACCATCACCATAACTGCTGCTCTGGATGTGCATCAGAAGCAGAGCGCAACTCCATATTTGGGCTGCCTTACTTGGCCCTAGATAAGGGCTGTAAGACAGATGAATGAATGAATAAGCAAGGATCCAAATCAGTTTCTTCTGAAATAAAGAGGCATTTCAAAATTATTGTACATTTGGAGGCTTTTACAAAAGTGACTCGTGCATTGTGCAAGTGAATAAAATATTCGGTAAATACAATAAGCAGACTTGCTATAGACATGTTAGAAGATTGTTGAGATTCAGTCAGTCGTTAACAAAACATTGTATTTGAGAAACTAATACAGAGGACAGCAGACCTCCATTACTCCACATGACCATTCTAAATACTGCTTGATTCCTCTTTAACCTCACCTAAATGTTATAGAATTGCATGGATTACAAATTTGATCATTTCCACTCGTAGCACTTGTAGTTAGCTCAGCTGGGATTTCCGACCTGCTTAAACCTGTGAGGATAAAAGCACTGAAGAAGTTTACTACAGTAAACCAACTTCCACCTCTGACATAATGAATGCTAGCATGCAGCACCCACAGAGAGTGATGTAGCCCCCCAGCAGTACAACGGCGGGATGTCTTAGGAAGACTCTTTAACCTCTCAGCGTGACCAGCCACTCCAATCAAAGAGCCATCAGCCCACTGGGAAGCAGCAGTATCTATACCCTGAGATCTAAATGTCAAAAATTGCATCAAAGCATATGGGTGAAGCTTCTGAAAAGGTCAAAGCAACAACATCACCAGCCAACAGAGAGTCTTTCACACTTCAGAGATATCTGCTTTGCTGTCACAGTACCTTTTGCATCCCCTCTTGTACCTGTGTCAAGCATTCTTAAGACAGGATACAAACCATGGCAGCAAACCCTCAGAGAAGCAATGATGACTGACAGGGAAGAGTGATTCGCAAATGTTACTGTAGTTTTAGTATTAACATTTCCCAACACCAACAGCATTAGTCCACGGGCCCAGCAGGTTTTCAGCACCACCTAAGGTGAATAAACAACACTTACAAACCAGCCTCAATATACCACGGCCTACACAAAAATGTATGATAGCCATTCCAGAGTGGTAGCTATAGCCAGGTAGGGGTCAGTAAATGGGGGGGGAATCACAGGGGGTCAAAATTTAGAAATGCTCCAATCATATTGAAGAGTATGCCGCATTATTTGTCTGATCATAAAGATTCCAAAAAGGTATAGTTTGGATTATCTATGACCGAAAGTTATGGAGTAAAAACAAGAAGAATAAGACAGGAATGCGAACAATGTCTGAGAAAAACGAAAGTGCAAAATACAGCAAATCGCAGGGACAAAAGAAGAGGACTACAGATTTGTCTGAAACCAAAGCAGTGCTCAGAACGCACGGCTGACTCACCGAAACAAACAAATTCTTACAGTTTTTTTGCTTCTCGCTGAGCCGTGTGAACATGCTCAAAGTTTAAAAGCCGAAAATATCACACTCGCTACCAGGCACTCAGTTTTTTTCTAGTGACGGCTAAATACTGCTCAGCTGAATTACTGTGGATGTCAAACGCTTTGTCAGGGATCAAAGGTGGGTCACAGAAAGCCAGAAACGCCTCACAGTGAAACGTCAACCTGTGCTTGAATTGGGCCGGTATGCACTGGTACTTAGTACCTGCACTTCAAATTTTTTTGCCACATGGTTATCCTTACTTCTTATTATGTACCGCCCCCTCCTGGTACGCAACTAACATGTTTAATTATCTCACTGTAAAAGAACACAACTACCATAGAAAACAGCCATAAAAATGTCCATGTTAAAATAGGTACAGAGCGTAAAAAGAAAAAAAAACCCAGTGGACCAAATGGAGACTTCATCAACTGACCAGGGTTTATTGAATTCCGGTGCTGCTGTAACTGCAGTGTCATCGCCTAGCAAATTTGCCAAAAGGTGAATTTCTTATTGGATTTTTGCTGTGTGCGTCTTTAACGCGGCGGCACAATTTGACCAAAATACAAATGACACGAAATCACTAAGAGACATTACAAAAATGTTCAGTAAAATTTATCCTGGATGTGAATCTGAAGACCTGCTTCAGCAACAGGTAAATGGGGCGCTGGCACCTGTTTTGGTCCAATTCAAGCAGTGACGTCAACACGATGCTACTTCCTGTAGGTTTGCACATGACAAAAAGGAACAATGTAATATCAGCTCTTCCTCCCACTTCCAAAGAAATGATATTTTATATTATATTATATATCATATTATATATGATAAAAAAAGATATTAATTGTCCCAAATAACCGCCAATATATGAAAGTTATCCTCCTCCCTGCATCATCTTTTCAGGACAAAAGTGTGAAATTATCAGCTAAGATGTAAATGTGAAGTGATGGAGTCTCTCACAGACCAATGACAAGGTGAAAGCTGCATAAAGTCATGAATACAGCAGCACCTTCAATAACTAAATAACTGCTCTGTACTTATTTTCATGCATCAAGCTCATTACACTTGAGTTCGGGGCATAAAATCAAATTGAGCTGGTTCCCCGAATGGTTCGAGCGAAGCTTTAATGAGCCAGGGCCCCACAGTGGAGCTCCTGTTATTTTTTGCCGACACTGCTGACAGGATAGGTGCAGGAGCTCCAATTCCATATCTATCAGTTGGACGTACTCGTTACAAAGTGCAGCGCCTCAGAATCGCCGTCATGCTCAAACCACTTCCTCTGAAATACTGACCAAACATCAAGAAACTGACCTGATTTTAGTTACGTGTAGCCACACTGCTGTTTGCCATGACTCAAAGCTTGCGACATTAAGTGAGGGCTGGAACATCGATTAAGTGGTAAATAGGCTCAGATTCCTCTTCATTGTGACAGTGAAAGGAAATGGCCAAAACAAATTGCAGCAAGTGCACAATTCCACGTGCACAACTTACAAAACCAGAGCTTCCTTCCAATGATGGAGACCCTAATACACTCTTACTCTACCCATCACCCAAAAAGGAATGACAAATAAGAAGTTGTCTGCTTTTCACAGTACATAATAACAGTGGACTGGACGTCACTGTGTGTAGAGTCACTCGGTCAGTCAGTCATGTGACAGTTCACTTGTTAGCCAGATAACTTTAGTTGTATCGGCCCGATTGTCACCAAACTTGGTATATGCATTACACAGTGACCCCCAAGAAGCCTATTGGTTTTGGGGTCAAAACGTCAAAGGTCAAAGTTACTGGAGTGTACTTTGTAAAAATCTTGTGAGCGCAATAACTTCTTTTTTCACCGGCCGATGGTCACCAAACCTGGTGTGAGTGATAGGAATATTGACTCCAAGAAGGCCATTGACTTTGGGGTCAAAAGCTCAAAGGTCACGGTCACCGAACTGTACTTTGTAAAAGCCTTCTGCAGAAATACGCGAATACGTTAGTTCTTAGGAGGAACCTGAGTTGTTTGAAGAACACAACCAATAGGGTTTGAGAGGTTATCTCAAGCTTATATTGATCAGATAATCAGTGTCAATACGTGGCATTAGTCATGATAATGTCATTAAAAGCTCATGAAATTATGTCATTATAGTCTGAATAACACATTTATAATGTGCACCTGCAGGGTATTCATCGCTCCTCTGATGCCTTTCATTTTTCATTCGACAAAGTAAATGAATATTTGACAATGACATATGTGAACGGCACAGCAGAGGAACTAAAAAGAGCAACAGCATGTTAACGTTAGGTTATATAGCCACTATAGCTTTAACTTTTTACAAGTCTTCACATCTGGCTCAACCTGCAGGGAATAAAACCCACGTTCTGTGTTTTCTATCTCCTTTTTTCTGTGCAAACTGCTACACATAAAAGCATGGCAAGCTTCTTTTTTTTTTTTGACAGCTGCAAATTGTACCGCATCCACTGTTTTTGTGTCATATTGCGAGAAAAATCAGGAAACTGCTTTCTGTCTTTACAATAGTTTTCCTCTGACTTAGCTGCTGTTCTTGTCGGGAGAATGAAAGGAGGAGGATGGAAATCGTGCAGCGTTGCCTCAGATTTGCTCATTAAATGTGTTGCTTTGTCTTTATATTGTCATTCACTATTTTTCTTTTAAATATAGTCGAGCCCTGGCATAAATAAGGGAGCTTGTCTGCTCTCGTGCACCGACATGCACACTCATGAAGATGCACATTCGTGGCTTTTTTTTTTATTTTTAAAAACGTTTTACAGCTCAGCCGGCGGAGCAGCTAACTGGCTCCCCACATGGACAGCCACGTGCACGTGTGAAAGAAAGTGTGCAAAGTCATTCTTCCCTATAATTCTGATAAATGATACATTCAGGCTGGAACTTCCACACTTTCCGCCTAACTTCTCCCTCTCTCGCTCTTTCTCTCATAAACAAGATGCAGTCGGCTGAACAGTGTGAATGAGTGTCATTAGTGCGTGATGGCGAACCTAACAACACAGTGTTCAGCTTTCTCTCCCCCTGTCTCTCTCTCTCTCAGTAATGAGTGCCATTATAGCTTACAGTTATGGCACTCCTAACAAGACGATATTAAACTTTTACTTCGCACCATAAAACACCATAATGTTGCTTCTGTACGTACATGAAGAATCCTGTTTTTGCTATGTTTCACAGCTGGAACAAAACCCTGAAATTTCAGACAATTCATTGTGCATAAGCACACCAGTTGTGTATTGCATACTGCAGTTTGGTCGCTAAGGCATTACAGAGGGCATCTAAGTGAAAACATGAAGTGCATCAGAAGATAGAGGGTTTTGGTCTTAAGTGGGGACTGTCACACATCTAGAGACTCTTCATTCAGCTTCTCCACACCTGCAACCAGGTCATCCATTGCTTTCAATTAAAAAACATCACAGCATCATCTGCAAAATAAAGGAACCTCATCCCCCCAAATGCACCAGTCTTCCTTCCCAACACCTCATCCATGCACACACTTCAAAGGGTGCAGGTCAGAACAGATACCTGCTGGAAAGCACACTTTACTGGTAGTCCAGGCCCTTAGGGGGTTATTGGGCAGATTTGTCTGTAAGTGTGAAATTTGGCACAGATTAGGCCAGGTCATACTAAATTCATTTTTGGAGGGGGCTGGAGTTGATGATCATTGGAGCTGGCATATTGGACAAAGGGTTAGGGTTAGCCACCAGTCGCCATTTGATTTTCTCATAACTTCACAACCAAAAGTCATCGGATTATGACTGAGGTTTCTTTTTATGTTTTTGACCTCAGAGAATTTAAATCTGCACTCTGTTTTGATGTAAATGAATATAATTAGGCTTATTTAGTGATTGAAAGCATATTTTGTCCAAATTAAATTGATTTTAGGGAGCCATTGGGGGGTATAGCAAAGACATGTCTACAAGCATGACTGGAGCCTAGCAACTGGCGGCGATCTTGGATTTCTCGAATATGGCCGGTCAAATGATTGCTAACTAGGCCCCCTCCAAAAATGAATTTAGTATGTTCTACTCTATATCTGTGCCAAATACATGCTTGTAAACATATCTGTGCAATACCCCCTCATGGATCCCTAAAATCAATTTAATTTGGATAAAATGTGCTTTCAACCACTAAATCAGCATATTTACATGCATTTATGTCAAAACAGAGTGCAGATTTGGATTCTATGAGATCAAA
>OMMV01179595.1:0-11014 GCA_900302635.1 Chatrabus melanurus
TGTCGTGCCCTCTCGCGCCGCTAGAACCAGCCTGTGAAGCTCGACGCACGTCACTGTCCAAGCATGGCAATAATTACTCAGAAATATCAGGAAGATGAGGATGAAATGTGCGCACTGATCTCGCTGAGATCGTTCAGATCAGTGACTGTGCGTCATGCCGTCCTCAGCCGAGGGCTGAGAGTCCACTGAGCACCAGAAAAAAAAGACTTTTCCCGACTTTTGCTGAGTGGTAATTACCTTGAAAGTGCTATATAAATAAAGTTATCTCACCAATGTACACATCCTAATTTTTTTTGAAAAAGTTTGAAGTTATAAACACATCTGCTTTGCTTTCTTTTTAATCGCTTTTTATAATGTTGCCAAAGGCTATTTTTATTCTCTCGTACTGTTCATACTGCAATTTAAATAACAATTAAATTGTATTTTAAAATGTTTTTTAAACATTGGACACCTTTTTTCATTGTAATTTAAGTTCTTTATAAAAATGGAAAGCAAAGTTATATTTGTCCCCCTCCCTTTTTTTTTTTGCTGATCAGAAAAACTATCTGATCTCTGACTTAAAACCATGATTCGTACCATGAGTTTTGTGATCTGTGGCACCCCTGATGATCATACAGCCACTTTATGCTCTGCACCTTACTTTGTGCTCAGATTGCACACTGTGTCAATAGCAAAGCTGACTTGGACCCACCCCAAATGGAGTTGTGCTCTGCCCTTTAGACTGTGGGCTATAGATCCTCATAATAGGGCCCTGCATTTCCAACAAAATTCGAGGGTGCCTAAAACTTTTGCACAGCACTGTGCAAGCCTCCATGTTGCTTTTAATGCACCTTTGAGCAAGGCTGACAAATTAAACCTAGCCAGGAATATTGAGGGTTCTGCCCTGCAGAGAGGTGACAGCAGGCCAGGCTGGAGTCGTCATGGCGATGGCCTGTACGGAAAGTCGATACTTGGTGAGAAGGGGAATTGAGGCAAGACAGCAGAGCAAGGGTTGAAGAAAAAGCAGATCAATTTTGCTGTTTGATCTCGCACAGGCTCTGAATAAATGTATATTTTAAGATGTCTTTTTTTTCTGTCTGAGCAAACATTGACATTCTTCATGTTGATTCTCGACTTGTGCGGATAGAGACTTGATTTCAGCCAACATGTTGGACTTGTTATTCCTGCAGCGGTTTTCCTCTACTTCGGCTGCAGGCCGAGGTGGCTCGCAGCTTGTGGCTACGACGCAGACGGCAGCTATTCTGACCGTCGTCCACCTCCACAGCCACACACGCACATGCACGTGCACGCACGCACACCTACGTCAGCTCATAATCAGCCAGCCAAAGTAATCTGCAGCCGCTGCACTGTGGACTGTTTCACTCCTGACCACACACTCACTACAGGGCAGATTGTGTTCCACTCACTTTACGTCCACATGTAAAGTTCACATTCCGAATGCTTCTCGGAGACAAACATTATTCTTTAATTCTTAGCTCACTGATGCAAGAGTGACGTAAAATAATCCACTGCTTGGACAGTGTCAAATAAAAAATGCACAAATGGCAACAGGGATGGAGCCAGGATGTATGTTTTTTTCTTCTTCTTTTTTTTTTTTTTTTGCATCTGCCCTAGATGCCGCTATTATAGTGTTTTGAGTTTTTTGAAACACAATCTTTTTTTGGAACCAATTGGTTCTTTCAGTGTTTTGTAACAGTGAGTCATTTTATGAAACAGTTTCAGTTAGTGCTGTGTGTTTTGACATAAAGAATCATTTTCTGAAGCAATTGTTTCATTTAGATTTTTGGCGTATTTTGAAACGGTGAACTATTTTCTCAACTAAGGAATCCCATTTGCGCACTAGACATTACCATCATAGTGTTTCAGCTACTTTGAAACAATGAGTCATTTTCTGAAGCAAGTGTTCTATGTTGTATTTTGAGCAGCTCAAAGCACAGCATTATTTGTTTTAAGAATTGCTTCATTTAATGGTTTAGATTTCTTGAAGATTAGAACCAATTTCTGAAGCAATATTATATTTACTTCTTTTCAAACATTTTGAAACAGTGAATCATTTTTAGACAACAGTATCCCCTCTGTCCAATGAATATAACTATCATTATCTTTTGAACCATTTTGAAATTGTTCATTTTTGAAGAATTTTTAAAATTTGTTTGACTATTTCAAAACATTGAATCATTTTTTAAAGCAATTTTTTTTAGTCAGGTCAGGTCTGGGAGTATGCACTGGTGTGGTGAGTCATCACATCCACAACATAACGGAGCTGCCTTGGGTCCTGGATGGCAACCACTCAGGCAGACATCTGGTCCATCCCCAACCCTTGAAAGTAATCGTCTACCTACCACACCCAGGAGAAATGTGGGCTTCCCCTTGACCTTTTTCATTCGTTGGGGTCCTCAACACTGAAGCACCTGCATGCTGGATCATGCCCAGTGAAACGTGCCACATGGCCAAAATGTCGTAGCTGATGTTCCCTCACAATGCAAGTGACACTCCTCATCTGATTCTCCAGAAGTAACCATTCATTTTACACTTTCATTACAGCGGTACCCAAGGATTCTCCAAAGAGGCAGAGTAGTAAAGACATCTACTCATTACCTTAGATCATGGGTTAGGGTCCATGTGTCCAGGTGACACTGAATATTTTTCCTAAGTATTCATTCATTCATTTTCTACCCCTTATCCGGGTCCGGGTCACGGTGGCAGCAGACAAAGAAGCTCAGTCCACACTTCCCTATCCTTGGCCAGGCCCTCTAACTCCTCCTGGTAACTCCCGAGGCATTCCCAAGCCAGCTGGGAGATGTAATCCCTCCAGAGTGTCTTGGGTTTTCTTGGGTTCTACTCCCAGTTGGATGTGCCTGGAAGACCTCTCTAGGGAACTTTCCAGGTGGCATCCTCACAGATGCCTGAACCACCTCAGTTGGCTCCTGCCAATACGAAGGAGTAGTGGCTCTATTCCGAGTTCTTCCAGGAGATTTGAACTTCTCAACCTGTCCCTGAGTGTAAGCCTGGATACTCTACAGAGGAACATCATTTCCACAGCTTGCGTCCGTGATTTTGTTCTTTCAGTCACTACCCAAAGCTCCTGACCATAGGTGAGGATAGGAGAGTAAATCGAGAGCCTCTCCTTCCGTCTCAGCTCTTTCTTCAACATGATGGTCAGGTACAGTGTCTGCAGGATCTCAGCTGCAGCACGATCCATCTGTCGATCTTATGCTCCATCTTACCCCCACTCGTGAACAAGACCCTGAGATACTTGAACTCCTCCACTTGGGGCAATAACTCTCCCCTGACCCAGAGGGGGCAATCTACCCTTTTCCAACACAGGACTTTGGCCTCAGATTTGGAGGTGCTGATCCTCATCCCAGTCACTTCACACTCGGCCTCAAACCTGCCCAGTGGACATCGGAGGGCACTTGATGAAGTCAACAGAACCACATCATCTGCAAAAAGCAGAGATGCAATTCTGAAGTCACCAAACTGGACACCCTCCAATCCCCAAATGCATCTTGAAATCCTGAACAGGATTGGTGACAAGGGGCAGCCGGGCAGAGTCCAACACCCATCAGAAACAGGTCTGATGAACTGCTGAGAATGCGGACATTGCTCCTACTTTGGTTACATAGAGATAGAATCATGCATTGCAGTGGACCCGTTACCCCATACTCCCACAGCACCTCCCACAAGATACCTTGGGGTACCTGCTCATACGCCTTTTCCAAGTCCACAAAACACACGTAGACTGGTAGGGCATACTCCCATGCCCCCTCCAATATCTGTATGAGGGTAAAGAGCTGGTCTACCGTTCCACAACCAGGACAGAACCTGGATTGCTCCTCCTGAATCCTAGGTTCAACTATCAGTCTAAGTCTCCTCTCTAGCACTCTGGCATAGGCTTTCCCGGGGAGGCAGGGAAGTGTGATTCCTGTATAATTGGAACACACTCTCTGGTGCCCTTTTTTTAAAGATAGGAACCACCACCCCAGTTTGCCAATCCAGAGGTACTATCCCAGTCTTCCATGGAATATTGTATAGGCGTGTCAGCCGTGACAGCCCAACGACATCCACACAACAGGCTTCAGCATCTCAGGACGAATTTCGTCCATTCCCGGCGACTTGCCACTGCGAAGTTCTTTGACTACCTCATTGACCTCTGCCAGGGAGATGTCACCAGATCAGAAAAAGCCTTGTTTCTGTCATATATCTGTGGAATATTTGAGAAGGGGTTTAAAGTCAAATCTGATTTTAATGTATCGTACCACTAACGGTGTATATGCATTTTCATTCAAATAATAGAAGAAATCCTGTCATCATAACTGCTGGAGGATTAACAGCTATCACAGTTTACTTGAAAAGGTCACGGCCTATTTAGGCTCTTTTTTTTTTTTCTTTTTTTTTTTTGTATACCTGGGAATGAAATTTCTCATTTGTAGTTCATAACGACTTTCAAACAGAAAAAAATGTCCAGGAGGATTTGCTCCATTTACAGTGCTCTCTGACTCCTCCTACTACATGGTTAACCACAATCCATCCCTGAAGTCCTTCTTGTCCTTGATCTGGTTTAAAAGAAAGAAAGAAAGGAAGAAAAAAAACCAGACACTGCTCCAATACTTATGATTTTATCTCATTTAACATCACTAGATTAAAGTGATCCAAGGTTGTATAGTTTGCAGATAAAGAGGGATTTGACTAATTACGCTGACTTGACATTTGTCTAAATTATTTCTTGTCAATATTCTAATAAAGCTGCATGTGATGAACAATTTAAATATACCGAGGGGGAGTTTTATTGCATCTTATAGACAGAATGGAGAAGGAAAAATAAAACTCCTACTTGTCAGACTGTGCTTCTGTAATATGTGTTCAAAAGACATGTTGATTCCCTCGTTGCTTCAGATACATAAATTATGTATTTTGCTCTGTGGGAAACTGATTTTCTGAAATGCATCACAAATGCTGCAACACTCAATACAAGAATTTTTTTTAAATATACGTTAAAGGAACATGAAACCCCAGCAGCAGTGACCATGGCTATTGTAATGATGATTTTGAAAGGTTTTAAGGTGAAAATTTGAAAAATTAATAAGCTTTCCTCTCAGCTGAACAGAAAAATCGATTTTTGACTGGATGAAATTTTTATATGCTTTATACACACGTATATAAAATAGAAAATTTGTCAATTTAATGTGAAACTCGAGGTAAATCCACAATACAACAGTAAAGGTACATGTAGGATTAAACTGTCTCATGCTCACAGATTGATTAAACAAAATTATGGATAAACACTAGCTAGCACAACATAAAAGTTGTTTACTGATGTTAAACACTGGCGTAGCCATGGAGGAATTATTTTGGGAGGAGGGAGCCACTGTCAAGTAGATACTGCCATTGTAGTATTGAAAATGTTTTGAATCACTGATTCAAGGTATGCTTTGATTTACTCTTGAGTATTCTAAAAGAGTGGGCATTTTTCTTCAGCCAAACATTTCTTTTAGTGTTTTGAGTGTTTTAAGATAGTGAATCATTTTATGACATCATTGATTCATTTAGCGCTTTAATCATTTTGATTTGTACAGTCATTTTCTGAAGTATTTGTTTCATTTAGTGTTTGAAATATTTTAATATTTTACTTACCGTAAACCAAGGTCAAAAATGAAAATGGTTTTTCTTTTGACCTTAAACCAGTGAATTTACAAAGAAAATTGTGAAACATTGCATTACTTTTCTTGAAAAAAATAACTAGACTTAAGTCAGCAAACATCTCAATGGTTTAAGGGCAAAAAAATAGTTTTCAATTTTTGTCCCTTGTCACCCCGTTTTACGGTATATTGTAAGGGATGTTTCATTGACTGTTGAGAACATTTTGAGGAAATGAATCATTTCCTGAAACGGTGAATTTATTTAGGGTTTCAAGTATTTTGAAACAGTATTTTTTTCTGAAGCAATTGATATATTTATTGTTTTAGTAACTCGAAAAAGCATTGTTTACTGATGTTAAACACTGGCAAAGCCAGAATTGAATTACTTTGGCAGGAGTGTGTCACAGTCTGCTAGACGCTGTCATTGTAGTGTCACAAATGTTTTGAAACATTGGTTCAAGCACTTATTATTTATACAGTTTTGATCATTTTGAAAGAATTTATCATTCTCTGAAGCAATCGTTTCATTGAGTGTTTTGAGACAGTGAATCATTTTCTGATGCAATCACTCATTTATTGTTTTGAACATTTTGAAAAAGTGAATCATTTAGTGAAGCAAATGTGTCAGTTAGTGTTTTGAGTAACACTTGTTTACTGGCGAAGCTAGAAATCAATTATTTTGGGAGGAGGGCGCCACTGTCCACTAGATGTTGCTATTGCAGTGTCTCAAACTTTTGGAATCACTGATTCAACAACTTTACTAGTCTCAGCATTTTGAAATTGATCAGTTTTGACTTTCTTTTCGGTTCTGAGCACTTTGAGATAGTAAACAATTTTTTGAACCAATTGTCGTTTAGCGTTTCATATATATTTTTAAACGGTGGACAATTTTCTCCAGTGATTGTTTCATTTACTGTTTTAAGCATTTTGAGACACTGAATCGGTTTTAGACATTGAATCACTGTCTGAATCGATTGATAATCAGTATCAGGGGTGTCGTAGTGGTGGGGGGGGGAGTGGACTGTCTTCACAGGGTCCCAATGGGGAGAGGACCTTCGAAAAGCTTTGGTTTTGTGGTTTTACACTTACAGCAATGTGGATGTCCAGGTTTGGGGCGGCCCCAAGATTATATTCTTTCTTGGGGCCCAAAATTTCTAGCGGCGCCGCTGGTCAGTGTTTCCAGCATTTTTAATCAGCGAATCATTTTCTCAATCACTCATTTAGTGTCTTGAACATTTAGAAACAGTGATTCATTTTGTGAAGCATTTGTGTCAGTTTATTTTTCAAATACTTTGAAACAGTAGCTGATTATGATGACTATGGACAGGGTGCCAGTGTTGACCACATGTTGCCATTATAATGTCTTAAACTTTTTGAAACTCTGATTCACAGTGTTGGCTCATTTGAGCATTTTTAAATTATGGCTCATTTACTTCAGTGATTGTTTTATTTACTCCTTTGAACATTTTCAGACAGTGAATCAATTTCTGAAGCAATTTGTGTTATTTAGTTTTTCAAATACTTTGAAACAGTGGACCAGTTGTGTTCTGTCCCCTGTCCTGTGTCCTCTGTGTTCAATGTTTAGGTTCTTTGGTTATGATCACTTTGAGTTGTTTTTATGCTTTAGCCAGTCCTGAGCTCTTTAGTTTTTCAGTCACGTCTTTGGTTATGTTCTGCCTTAGTTATTTTTCAGTTCTCCTCTGATTATTTTGTCATGAGTTTTGTCACTTGTCTGTGTGATCTTGTGGGCGTGTGTCTGTCACTGTGCACTACGTACTCAGTTCACGCCAGCAGCAGCCGGCACACTTGCCGCAAGGGCTACCACCACCGCACCTCTGGCAGTTCCAGGTCTAGAGGAAGCAGTAGCCATCAGGTTGGATCCTGAGGAAGTAGCAGCCCTCCGGTTAGCTCGGCTAATAGGAGGGGGTTTCCTGCCATGGCTGAAGGAGCACTCAGCTTTTGAGCCAGTTTCAGAGGAAGCTGCTGCCCTCAATCCAGCTCTGGAGGAAGCTACCGCCCTTGAGCCTGTTATGGTGGTAGCCACCGGCCGGCGCGCCTCACCTGATCTTGTTCCTGCATCTGAGTTGGCTGGATAGCGCACTCCATATGACTTTGGAGCGGTGGAAAGCCGGTGCGCTGCACCTGATCCTGTTCCTGCACCTGAAGTGGCTGGACAGCGTGCTCCATCTGACTCTGTAATGGCTGACAACCGGCACACCTCCCCTGTTCCAGCTTCTGAGGTGGCCACAGGACAGTGCGCTGCATCAGTCTCCAGAACGGTTGCTAACTGGCGCACATCTACTGATCCTGTGTCTCCGCCGGCTCTCCCGACCGATGACATCTCTCCACCGGCTTGCCAGCTCGACAACGCCTCTCCGCCGGCTCGACATCTCTGCTGCCACGGGGCCACCTGGCCGCCCACCCGAAGACATCTCTGCTGCCGCGGGGCCACCTGGCCGCCCACCCGAAGACATCTCTGCTGCCGCGGGGCCAGCTGGCCACCCGCCTGAAGACATGTTTGCCCCCCGACGATGTGTCTGCTGACTTTTGGCCGCATGGCCATCCCCCCGACAGCATTTTGACCGTTGACTTTCGGCCACACGGCGTTCTCCCAAGGACGTGACTGACTCTCGCCCGCCCCGCCGGTCCTCTGGTGATACTTTGACTGACTTGCAGCCACACGGCCGTTCCCCTGTCTGTCTGTCCGTTCCCTGTCGGCCGCACAGCCATTCCCCTTTCTGTCTGTCCGCTCCCTGTCAGCCGCACAGCCATTCCCCTTTCTGTCTGTCCGCTCCCTGTCAGCCGCACAGCCATTCCCCTTTCTGTCTGTCCGCTCCCTGTCAGCCGCACAGCCATTCCCCTTTCTGTCTGTCTGCTCCCTGTTGGCCACACAGCCATCCTCTTGACTGTCTGCCCACTCGCTGTTGGCTGCACAGCTGCCCATCTGACCTTGCCCTGCCCATTTTTTGTTTGCCTCCGGCCTTCCATTTTTTTGTCCTGTGCCGGCCTCCTGTCCCGTGCCTGGTTCCGTTTTGTCCCTGTGGCCAGCCCCCTCTGCCCTCCCTGGTTGGTTTTGGTGTCCTGTCTTGTCTGTTTGTGTTTTCCCTTCCCCTTCCCTGTTCCGCCTCTGGTTGTCTGTGTTGTCCTTTTGGTCCCTTTGTCTGTTTTTGTCGTGTCTTTGTCCATCTGGTGCTGTCCTTTGAGAGGGGGGTACTGTTGTGTTCCATCCCCTGTCCTGTGTCCTCTGTGTTCAATGTTTAGGTTCTTTGGTTATGATCACTTTGAGTTGCTTTTATGCTTTAACGAGTCCTGAGTTCTCCTTTAGTTTTTCAGTTGTCTTCTGATTATGTTGTCATGAGTTTTGTCTGCACACTGATTTTGTTTTTACCTTGTCTCCACGGCGTCTGTCATTTGTCTGTGTGATCTTGTGGGTGTTTCTCTGTCACTGCGCACAGCTGATCTCACTGCACAAACACAGCACCTGTCATTTGTTTTCCTTGTTACGTGTTCACTATTTAAGTTGGTCACAGTTTGCTTTATTATTCTCTCTGTTCCGTCCATGCGTTCTCTGTGTTCGGTCTGTCAAAATTACTCTCGTTTTTGAAACTCTTGTTTCGTCTGTTTATTTTTGTTCTCGTTCCCCGTTTGTTTGTTTTGTGTCTCTGGTGGTACGGTTCCCGTTCTTGTCTCCTCCGTGGCCCCTGGTCCGGTCTCGTTTCCTCCCAGTTCATGTTTGGTTATTTTCTCCCGGACCCTGGACTTCTCCTTGACCTGGACTTCCCTCAGCTAAGTACTCAGTTCTTTTTCCGTTTTGACTTTAATCTTCCGTTTATTGTTTTGACATTGATTCCCATTTTGTCCCTGGACTCCTGTTTGTTCATTTATTCTTCTGTCATTGAGTTTGTCTATATTTTTCAGTTGTAAATAAATCCAATCATTATTTATCCCCGATTCTGTTCCTTGTGCCTGTCTGCATATTTGGGTTCACTTCCATGACAAATCACAACAGGACCATTTCCTGCTTTGAGCATTTTAATACAATGAATCATTTTCTGAAGCAATCACTCTTTTAGTGTTTTGAGAAATTACAAACAGTGAATCATTTTCTGAAACAATTGTCATTTATTGTTTAGAAAACTTTGAAACAGTGAATCATTTGCTGAAGCAATTGGTTCCTGTCGGTCAAAGTTTCAAAAAGCCTTGTTTCTGCTGTCACTATATGCAATTTTTCCAGAGGGGTTTCAAACTTGAAGTTTGCCCCCTTGTTGCACCTATAATCTTATATGTTTTTCGTAAAACAGCATTTTCAATAATGAGAGAATGTGGGCCAGTATGTATCTGTGCAGAGGATTCTTCTAGCTATAAAGACTTAAATCTCTTGTGCAATTGCATTTTAAAGCAAGGCTATAAAACCGAATGATCCACACCTGGAGGAATATTTGACATACAGAGAGAACTGAGTGCTTGTGGGATTTCTCTCTGTCAATACGGATCTTAAAACAGTCATCCTTTCCATTTTACGTAGGCTCTCTCTCTATGTGTGTGTGTGTGTGTGTGTGTGCATTCAAGGTTCTCCCCTTTGTGTACAGAACTTTTTTTCTGCTAGCGCATTCTTTTTTGTATTCTCCTGTCCTCAGCTTGTGTGTGTGATCCTTGGAGGCGCTGTAGTGGACCATAGTGTGCGACCTGCACCGGCCCTCAGCAGCAGACTGCCAGCTAATAACGCAGCAGCAGGACTTGCTGGACCGCCTGTGTCGGCCCCCGTACACCGCGGTGCCGACACGCTGTGGCTCTCCCCTGTATGACCTCCTACCTCGGCCCGAACTAATGAGCAGGCAGGATGTAGAGCCGGCGAGCAGCTGAGCTGCACCCCGGTTCCAGATGATGACATCCGTCCTCATCACTGAAAGAATGCGAGCGTAAGGCGTAAATGTTTTATTCTCTCTCTCTCCGAAATCACCAGTGGCTGCAGGTAAACATGCAAAATCACAGGGGCCCGCCGTGCACGTATGCTAAAAACATCCAGCGCACAAGCGTGCACATATCGAGCGCAGCCGCATTAATAATTCACGACCATTAATTATGACGTGCCTGTATCTCAGTTTGGTGCCACTGCTGAGGGCATGTTAATGTGACTGTGTCGGGGAGGACCACCCCTTCCTCGTCTTTCTCTCACCATCCTTTTGCTCCCTTCGTGGGACCAGCCACTGCTACCAGCCAGCCACAGCCACAGGGACCTAATTAACACAACATAAATTATGGGATGCTGATAAAGCAGTCACTGGTGCCATCTCAGGGCAGAACGCCGCTGGGCCGGTTTTCGCTATCAACACAGCAGACCACTGCGGCCCACTGAGTCTGCACGGTGCTGTGAG
>OMMV01179609.1:0-14813 GCA_900302635.1 Chatrabus melanurus
AATATGTGCTTATAGTATAGACTGTTAGCTTTGATACAAGGAGTTTAACAAAAATATCGCATTCAACATTCCAAAATTATAGCCATTTTTATCCACAGTTCCTCCATTTTCACAGCCCATAAGAAACTGGACAAACTAAACATAAAGATTATTTTTAATGCAAATCATCACTTTATAGCCAGTTTTCTTTTGACAAATCAGGGGTTGTATACATGAGCATTTCCAAGTCACTGAACCTGTCCTGGTATCCATTTATATCAATCATTATGAATTACAAACAGTAAGGTACTGGATGGTAAATCTTTCTGGAGTAGGCAGTTGGCAAAACCTCAGTGACTGTTTAAGAAGGAGCCGAGTGAGGGAACCCACCAAGAAACCAGGCCAACTCTGAGGGAGTTATAGGGTTCTCTGGACATGATTGTAGAAACTGTGCAACTTTTGTCTGTTGCTTCGCTAGTTATACAGCTTCATGGTGGAGTGAAACACAGAAGGATTTTCATACAAGAAAACAGATCAGATTTAGACTTGAGTCTCAGATGTGCCTTCTGACAAACTGTCGCTGAAATTTATATCTATATATTAAATCCTCCTCTGTTCCACTTCATCATGAATCTGTATAAGTGGTGATGCAACAGAAAAAGTTGTACAATACAAAGGTTCTCCAATCATTGTCACAGAAGCCGAAACTCCGTCACAGTTGTCTGGGTCTCTTGGTGGCTTCCCTTACTAGTCTCATTCTTGCACAGTCACTCAGTTTTTGAGAACTGCCCACTCCAGACAGATTTACCATTGAGTATTACAGTGTTTTTATTTCTTAATTATAGATAGACAGATAGATAGATCGATAGATAGATAGATAGATTGTGGGGAAAATGTATCCATCCAGTCGCTTATATGACACATACAAACAAGAGAACAGAGTACACACTCAATAATCAATACTCGTGAGATTCACTGTGAGATGATAGCCTATCCATCAGAGTTCTGCAAGAGACCAACCCTATGATGAGGCATGCACCCGATAATGCAATGAGGTGCTATTGTAGCAGTATGTGTCCATGGAGGTCATGCAAGTTGTGCGCCTTTCAAAGTGAACGATTGTGCAAGACATTGCAAGAATAGGAATGAGAATTGCTGTAAAGCATATACAATGTAGTGCATATTTGGTAAATATGCAATTCTAAAAGTCCTAGAAATACTACGTAAGAGATAGTTTTAAAAAATCTCTCGAATCTAAAATGAGAACATATGTGCTCAGCCTAATATAGCCAGTAACTGCACTGTGTCCAAATAGTAGGAGTCAGTAGGTGTCATGCCCAATAGCCAATATCTCCCCACCACTTCTGTGATATGTTGAAGAGTTGTTTGGCCCGGGGGACAAATGACTTCCTCCGACTGTCGCTGTGCATGACAGTGACAGGAGTCTACTGTTGAACATACTCCTGTGGCTGGTGAAAATTCTGTGAAGAGGATGGCGGTCATTGTCCATGATGGAGAGCAGCTTGTTCAGGATCCATCTCTCAGCCACTGACTGGTGAGGAAAGCCAGCTCTGTGAATGGCACTGATCTGGATTCCCTTATGTCTGTCCAGTCACATGGCATCCCTCTTACTGATGCCGCCTCCCCAACAAACCACAGCATAGAAGAGAATACTGGCCACGACTGACTGGTAGAACATCAGCAGGAGTTTGCTTCAGATGCTGAAGGACCCCAGCCTCGTCAGGGGCTCTGTCCCTTCTTGTAAAGTGCATCAGTGTTTGTTGACCAGTCCAGTTTATTATCCAGATGCAGTCCCAGGTAGTTGTAAGTCCTGACCACTTCCAAGTCAACCCCCTCAATGGAGACTGGTAATGGAGGGGGCCTGGTCCTCTGAAAGTCCACTACCATCTCTTTGGTATTGGAAGTGTTCATCTGCGGATGGTTTGTCTGACACCATTTCACAACCTCATCCACCAGGCTCTTGTGCTACCCTTTCAAAATCAAACGCACACTTTTCAGAATGAGTTTTTACGAGTTCTCCATGAACGCAGCATCAGTCACTGTGTGCATGAGTGGGCTGATGTGACAGAAAGTGAATGATCTGCACATGTGCTCACATATATAAAGAAATATTTTGAATTAGGCCGTGTTAAAATAGAGTAGACCATGTGAGTAGGCTACTGAGTAGAGATTAGGAGAATAGTTTGGCAGAATGTGAAAGTAACGTGGTGACGTCATGAATATGCAAATCAGCGCATGATGTCATTTAGCGACTTTTTGAGCAGGCTTTATCTACTTTCTATTGGACACAGTTGGCAACACTGGTTTAATTATAGATCATAAAGGATGGGGAAACCCAACACTGACTATGAGCTTTTCCTTCATGCTTGACTGCTTGACGGAACCAAAATTTGATGAATTTCTTTCAGTACAATGTGTGTCAAGTGACTTCCTGCATCGCTAGTTAGCATGCTAACACTTTGTAAGACATCTTGTAAATCACCTCAGAGGTATTATCTGGTCACAAAGACTGGGTTGTTAGATTTAAAAGTGTTTATTTCTCACCAACTTTTACAAAATATAAGAGAAAAAAATGCCAAACATATTAGATTTATACTGAAATATGCAGCGAAGCGTATTCCGCCATCTTTGTTTTTTATTTTTTATTCCTTGGGTTCCAAACAACCAACATACGTCACACTGACGTCACGATACCTTCACTCTGATTGGCTTGTACGGCACAATTTTTTGTGCTTAGCAGAATATTTATATGATGATAATTAATTTGTCACTTCCCACTATGTATATTGTCTCCCATTATCAGTTGATTTTTGCTTAATACAAAAGTTTCCCAGCAAAACCACCACGAATGACAGCCTTAGTATTTCTCATGTACCTGTTTTACATACTGATTTGCCTCTTTGTGCTAGTAAACACAATCCACATATCTGTTAACCATAACAAGACCGTGTGGCGGAGGTACAATCTTGTGAATGCACAAAAACTTGCAAGATGAAGGAAAGGGGTTGCAAAACACCAATTGGAAGCTCGATAAGAAAGCGGAATGCGAAAAGAAATGAAAGAAGGCTTTTGATTCTAAGAGAGATAAAGCTAGAGTAGCGCTTGGAGGGGAATATAAACGTTGATGCACACTGAAGACAGAGCTGAAGTTGCATAAATATTCAGATTTCACTGCCAAGCTAATGGATGCATGAGTACACAAACAAATCTGGGCATGTAGGCCTTTGATTTATTTATTAGCTGTGATTTTCAAATATACAGCAGGCAATATCATAATTGGCTCTCAATATACTAAATATAATGGTATATAATTCAATTAACCACACAAAAACTGACAAGGCTCCTCCAGTGTACTCACAACCATAAATTGGTTGTATTATACCGATCTTGCAAGCATAAATGATTACAAAATGCAGACCGCTGTATGGGATAGCCACAGTTTGTACAGAAGCGCAAGCAGAAGCATAACAAGAGACCATAGCCAGTGCAATATCAATGCAGCAGATTACTGCCACCACCAGATATCATATGAGCTACATTTATGTCTTCATTGGCGGCACTGATTGTGCATTTTTTTTTCACTTGTGTACAGGAGTAAGCAAATGGTTTCAGAAGGAAATGTTGGCAGATATATGATATTTCTGGGAGACAACACTGTATTTCATGCGTATGTAATATGCCTTGAAACCGATTTAATATCTTTAAGATTTTCCATTCAGGTCTGTATATAAGACCACTCTTAAAATTGTACTGTTCGACTTACCAGGATACAGAGTGAGGTAGATTTAATGTATACAGTGTATTGCCAGATTTCACTTTTGACAAAGTTTTGGGGTCTTCCTTGTAAATATCTGCCAGTTATTTTTAGGACATGTCTGAAGTCTAGCAGGTGATACTCACAAAGGCCATTTCCTCAGAATCTTTGCCAGTTATTGTTATCCTAGGCTTTGCCAGTTATTGTATCATCTTTTGGATGCTCCCAGTTTCTCGGGGTCACCACAGTGGATCCAGTACAGAACTGCATTGGGATTTGGCACAAGTTTTATGCCGGATGCCCTTCCTGATGCAACTCCAGCTCCACACGGAGAAACACACACAACCCCTAGTCTTCCCAAGTGGTCTCCCAGCCAAGTACTAATCAGGACTTACTCTGCTTCACTTCTGAGATCTGACGGGATCAGAGCGGCATGGCTGCAATCTTTGCCAGTTATGTTCTGAAGAAATGTCCTTCTTGGCACTCTGGTAGCCCCTGAATTACTCAGTATCATGTCTTGAAACATCATTCAGGCTATCAGACTAAATTTACCTCATTATGAATTTGTGAAAGTTTTCTTTGCAAATAGAATGTCATATGGAAGCCTTTCCAACACAGGGGTCACACTGGAGTTATTAATTTTTGCAGAAGGAGGTGTTTTATCTCAAAAAGCAACCTGAATATCATCCAGAGAAGTCATAGTGCACAGTTTGGAGGCAATTCCAGCTGAGAAAGAGCATTGTGAAGGCACTGAGCATAAACAAAGAGGTTTTTCTCAGAGGACTCTGTGAGCAGATGACGCAACATCTGTGATCTAGTGACCATCAGCCTGCTTACAGAGGAAATGATGCATTACTTTCTTACAAGCCTACACCTCAGGCCACCCTTGTCATGTCATGGCAAGTGATGGCACAGTTCTGACAGATGAATCTGCTGTAATGTCCTTTTGGGCCTATACACCGATCAGCCATAACATTGTGACCACCTGCCTAATATTGTGTAGGTCCCCCTTTTGCCACCAAAACAGCCCTGACCCATCGAGCCATGGACTCCACTAGACCTTTCTATCAGAACCAACATTAACTTTTTCAGCAATTTGAATTACAGTAGCTCTTCTGTTGGGTCACACCACACGGGTCAGCCTTTGCTCCCCACGCACATCAATGAGCCTTCAATGAACCTAATGACCCTGTAGCCAGTTAACCGGTTTTCCTTCCTTGGACCACTTTTGGTAGGTACTGACCAATAAAAACTGGGAACATCCCACAAGAGCTGTAGTTTTGGAGATGCTCTGGCCCAGTCATCCAGCATCCCAATTTGGCACTTGTCAAAGTCACTCAAATCTTTATGCATCCCCATTTTTCCTGCGTCCAATACATCAACTTCAAGGACAAAATCTTAAATTGGTGCCTAATATATCCACCCACTGACAGGTGCCATTGTAACGAGATAATCAAAGTTATTCACTTCACCTGTCAGTAGTCACAGTGTTATGGCTGTTAGGTGTGAGTCTGATTTTCTTGCCACAGTGTAAGATCCCTCTCATGCCTTGCTTCTGGTGGCTAATCCTCCAGTCAGCTCTGAACTACTGAATCTCAGTGAGTTTGCAAAGGTGGTCAAACAGCTAAATTAAATGAAATGCTGCAGGGATCTGTGGTATTGGGGCTGAATTTCTTAGGGTGGGTAGAGATGCTTCGCATTAGCTGTCTGGACAGTTTGGTGATGCCAATATCTTTGCAGGAGGATGACAATCCTAGTCTTTAGGGTCCTGGTGCTTCCTGTCTTAATGTATGGTTGTGAGATGTGGATGCTAACCAGTGACCTAATGCAGCGACTGGATGTCTTTAGTACTAGGTCTCTTCAGCGGATCCTTGCGTACCACTGGAATGATTTTGTGTAAAACGAGCAGTTAGGGTGATTCAAATGAGGTGTTTCACTTGCATTGTCAGCTACAACATTTTGGACATGTGACGCATTTCTCTATGCATGATCCAGCATGCAGGTGCCTCAGTGTTGAGGACCCCAGCAGCTGGTGAAAGCCAAGGGGATGCCCATGTTTCACCTGGCTGTGCCAGATAGATGGTTCATTTCAAGAGGTGGGGATGGACTGGTTGTCTGCCTGGGTGGCCACCATTCAGGACTTGGGGTGCTTCCGTGGTGTGGTGGATGTGGCAACCCACATGACCAGTGTGTGCTCGTAGATTTTGTTTGACTTAGTAGAGATGGTGTTGTCCTGGTGTTTTATGTAATATTTGCTTCCATTTGACAGACAGATACATATTGTCCTAACACACTAGTTTGTAGCTGGCCTACATGATAAACGCCAATGGCCAATGTATGAAAGCCTGTGATTGGACAGCAGCATGAATCCATGTCCCACAAGGAATGTACCTGCTTCTCAGACTCTGGCTTCAAATTTTCAATATGGAGTTTTACATTGTAGCTTAATTTTGACTTCATTTTAAGCAGCAAGTGGCTACAAGAAGGGTCATGCCCTTCTTTATTTTCCAATACAGGCAAGGAGGACTGTTGATCTTCGGCTGAGGCCAAGCTGAAAACACTCAAAGTGCTCTAAACTGTAATTTAGTAAGCCATCCTGCATGGAATATTTTATTTAAGTAAGTGCAGCACATAATAGCTGGTGTCAAACCTCTGACCTCATCAGTCTCCACAGCATGCTGAGAGGGAGACTGGGGAGTGACGATGCAGATTCATCCCCCTAAAGAATCGGTAGATATGGGGGAATAGGTGTGAGGCATTAAAATACAAGCCTGCAGTGTGGGAGCAGAGAGATAAAGGAGCCGGTGGAGCAGCAGCTGCAGAGAATGACTGAGCAGAAACAAGAAAGTACATTTATCAGCCTGTGGAGAGCACATGGCCAGGTGATCTCCTCAGGCATGAATGCAAGAACAACAAGCTTGTGCTTCCAGACTCACAGCCACATCATATCAAGTAAAAATACTGAACCACCCATAATTTTCCTTTGGAATTCACTGCAATTATATCAATATCAAAAACTCACTTGGACTGATTTCAGGATTTTATTTTTTATTTTTCATTCCCCTGTGTCAGGGTTTCCAGATTTAGAGGAGCTTCTCGTTGTCCGTTGCAGCTCTTTTGCCAGTTGTATCACCTAAGCAGACATTCAGGAAAAAGTTGAAAATGGCTCTGGCAGTAGAAAACTGGGTGGGAACAGCTTGTGTTTTGGAGACAGCAGGCAGGAGGGTTAGCATAGGAGGAGAGCTCCGGGGTTTGATAAATGAGGCTGCGTGACGGCTGCAGTACTAAACTGCTTCCCTGCTCAGCTGTGGTGACAATGTGATTAATATTTGCATGGCATTAAGCTAATTTATCATGGCCACGTGTGAGCCTATGGGAGAATAGACTGTCACATGGATGCCTGGTCTAACAGAGGAGAATGGGCTTGGCAATGTGCAGCAATTATTTCCAGCCAAAACAAATAAACAGAGGAAATTTACATTAGGATGAGGTAAGGCTGCCAAGCAAGGAGTTTAGAAACACAAAAAAGGCTGAGAGCAAGAAATTGAGCATTGCTTAATGTCACCATCAAGCTTGTGTGATAAACAGGCGCCACACAAAACTGCCTCATTATGGAAATGTGATTAGAAAAGTATGTTGAGGGCAAATCCTGGGGTTTGTCAAGAAAGGAGAGTGGACTTATGTGGTTTGAATTCTGACAGTATTTTTGGGTGGTGGTATTATTAAAAATGCACATCAGATTGCTGATACCACTTTCAGACTAACATGGTGATATGGGTCGTTGGAGAGGGCACGGTTCAGCGGTGTCTGTGATTAAAGAAGTGGAGCGGGATTGCAGTGCTACCAACACCTGCAGTTATTCAATTAACTGCAATCTATTTATGCACACAGTAAAGTGTTGCGGGATGACAGCTTTGGAGGCCCAGAGGATCAGGCCTGAAAATGCCATACACGACCCTCCTCTTGATGAGGATCAGACCTGAGTACATCCCCTGTTGAGTTTTACACCTGCACTCAGTAGTGCATGCGGGGGTATTGTTTTCCATCCTGTGTGCTTGTGAACAACATAACTTAGAGTTTTGATCCAATTTGGACCAATCTTGGTGGAGCAATTAAGGGTAGGCAAGGACAAAGTAATTTGATTTTGGAAAAACATTAGTTAAAAGTCAAGGTTACAGGCGAAGCTTAAAACGTTGTCGCACCGCTTATATATAAGGGATATTTAGAAGGTATATTTCAAGAAAATTGTTAAAGATATACCTATCGTTACTATTAAACAGTAATATGAACTCATAAATCACCCTTCTATTGGTCGCATGACCTTTGACCTAGTATCACCTTGTAAGGTCAAAGTATATTTGAATGGCTTTTTTGAGGAATAGGCTAAAGATACACCTATAGACACAATGAAACACTAACGTGAAGTCATATATCACCTTTCTATTGGTTACTGGAACCGATATGGAATAAACATGATGGAAGAATTATGTGTTAATCAAGGTCAAATTGGTTCAATTTTGGATTTCACTGATCCAATGTCAATGCCACACAAAACTATATATTATGGTGTTACTGAATCCCTAAGAATTTGCATGAAATGTGTGAGCTGCAGGTGTTGCTCTCTTTGAGTGGCTCTTCTAGTACTTGAATGCATTATGCAACCTGGGTCTTGACAACAAGATCTCAGTGATTTTCTTGCTGACACTGGGCACCACACCGCTGTACATTGTGATGCGGTGTCTTGGGCTGGGACAACCCATGACCCATAGCGGCAAGGTTTTTTTTTTTAATGGTCAAAAATTATTCGCCGTCTTACTGATGTATTGGTATGTCTTGGCGGTTTCATGACAGCATCTTGCTGAATCATGAGTATTCCTGGCAATACGTGATGGAAAAAAGTGGTCACGGACATGTGTTTAAGTGGGATTTGGCAGGTGGGAGAACCCTAAAATCCAGTGTAGCGGTGCAGCAGGGAAAAATGACACACCTCAAAATAACTCCAATATTGATTTCTAATGTGAGCTCCAATGGACTTGCTTTGTGGACACGCTGTGTGATAAGCTGACCTACAATAGACAAAGAAAAATCTACAGGAGTTAATTAAACTAAGTACTTGTTGATTTAGAATTGTTCTATATATCTAGTCAATAATGCCAATAATATTACTTGCTGGAGAACCCAAAAGAAATAAGTTTTAATCATAATATTATAGCATTGTGCTAGAAATTGTTTTACAAGCAGATGTCAGGATGACAATGAGCTGCTGTGAGGACCCCTAATCGAGCAGCCAGAAGAAGAAGACATGATGCCGCATTCATGACATGTTGTAAAGTCAGAAATTACGAGCTCCAACTTGGAAAAAACGGTTAGAATGTGTGGTCGGGTTGGATTTTTTTGCTCAGAAACTCTGGCAGAAATTCAGTGCTCCGATTTATCCAACTTCATGTCATAAGAAAAACTATAAACCCAATCGTCTGGAAACTGCAAAAAAAAAACAACACACACACACACAAAAAAAAAAAACAACACAGTGATTCTTACATTTACTTTGACTTTTATTTCACTGTAGACAGTATGAACTCAAGATATTTCATGTTTTGTGTCGTCAACTTAATGTCATTTGTCAATATACACCCATTGCTGCATTTAAGGCCTACAACACATTCCAAAAAGAGGTTGGGACGCTAAAGCATGTACCACTTTGTAATGTTGCCAAACCTTCTCACAACACTAAAAAGATGTTTTGGCATTGAGGATCAAGTGATGAAGAGTTTCAGGTGTTATTTTGTGTCATTCTTCCTGCAACCTCGTCTTAAGGTGAGCAACAGTACAGGTTTGTCGTTGTTGCATTTTTTTGTTTCAGAATTCTCCACACATTCTCTAATTTGTCGACAAATGCATGAGAAAATTATTTAAATATTTAAAAACAATGCTCCTCAAAGAAAGAGTAGATGGGATTTGCATATTTCTCCCTCTACAGTGCATAATATCATTAAACGATTCAAGACATCTGGAGGAATTTTAGTGCATAAAGGGCAAGCCTAAGGTAAACACCCATGATCTCTGATCCCTCGGACGGCACTGCATCAAGAACAGTCATTCATCAATAGCTGATATCACCACAAGTGAAAGGGATTACTTTGGGAAACCTTTGTCAAGCACTACAATACAGAGTTAAATTCACAAATGCCACTTAAAACTTTACTGTTCAAAAAGAAGCCTTATGTTAACCTTGTCTAGAAGCGGCGTCAACTCTGTCTGCAATGAAATAGAAGTCAAAGTAAATGTAGGAATCACTGAGCTTTTTTTTTAAATTTGCATTTTCCATATTATCCCAACTTTTTCTGATTTGGGGTTGTATATCCATCCCTCTCATTATGTTACAGACTGTATCCACAACATGTGGGAACAGATTGAAAACCAACACAACAAAAATCTTCTTAAAATGTCGATATTGCCTGGTCGATTGTTTTTCCATTTGTGTCATCAGCTTCACATGGTAAAGGGGTTTTTATGCCTGTTTTGGGATTGACATAAAACCAAGATTCCTCTTCTGCAGTGTGGTGTCTGTCAGGATTCCAAGTCTGGCTTCTCTGCTGCAGAAGGACAGACCAGTGAAGCGGCTGCCACTTGGCAGGGAATCTGCTGCCTTGGTCAATACCCAGTATTAAGGTGCTACTGCTGTCAAGGGGCCGCGGAATAGAAACCAATAGTCGCAGCAGTAACTCACATTTAAAGACCGTTGCCTTGTTTAGGAAAGTAATCTTGCCCCAAGCCACTGCCTCATTCTTCACATGATATATCACAAACACTGGCACAGCAGTATTCATTGCAGTCAAACTCAACCTCTCTGCTGCCCAGCATCTTTCAGCTCAGCCTTGCAGTGTGGGTTATTACACCCTGCCTTTAGTCAAACCAAAGAAAATGTTAAAAAAAAAAAAAGGGTATGGCAGAAGACCTAATCATCCATCACATGTAGGATCCAGTTAATACTTTATGTAAGTCACGTCCCATTTTCACTTTGTTGTCATTTGGGTGCTTCTGACGAATACTCAACTCTGTGTCACGATATTCTACCCTCATCTCAACACCTCAAGTTCAGGCTGCGGCTGTTTCAGCACAAAAAATATATATATATCATTAATAGAATTGTTGAAGTCCTTTTGAATTGTCACTTTAATGACTCAGGATTGTTCTGTGCAGTGACACGTCTGGCCTGAATACTCAGTGTGTGAAAAATAATTTTATTGCACTAAGATCATTTGGTGGGAAAGTGGGATCAATTGAATTCTGCAGCCAGACAAGTTGTAATTTGATATAATCTCAAAATGAACTGTCACTTTTCAAGATATGAAGTTTACTAATCTGACAGAAATAGAAACAGACGCACAGCTTTAAGAGCTGCCTGTGGTGAAGTTTTTCATGACCTCCAAAGAAAGCAGTATAGTTGATGGAGCACTGAGGCGGTTTCTCTTCTGCTGTCTGAGGTACCATTTATAACCCACACTCAGTGCCCACCAGTGGAAATGACAGGCAGTACGTCTTTAACTTTTTTTAATCTGCAATTTATTATCGATCTGAATTTTCACATCGTTACTCATGTACGTAATGTGAAAGGGTGTTTTTTTTCTTTTTGCCATGTATCGCCACATATTAGACGAGAAAGGAAATAATAACAATGTCCTCGTAGTGCAGTCTGCCAGCTTCAATTTGAAGGTAATAACATCAAATTTGGGTAAACACCTTTGGAATCACAGCACTTTATGCCTGCGGTCCCCAATTTTTAAGATCTAAACAGACAATTAGCTTCTGAGCTGTTTCACAACTAGATGTGTGGTATTCCCTTATTATTTCATGAACAAATCAGCAGATTAAAGGTCTGTAGTTGATTTAAAGTGTTGCATATTTTTTGAAGTTCGTTTTTGAAATCTGTCATTAAGTAATGTAAAGATTATGGCACTGTGTGGAAAATCTGTGTAAAATAGGTCATCCTCAAAAATTGACAGTGCAAGGAGTGCACACATCACAACTCTGAAACAATGACAGGTTTCATTGCCTGTTATTGGAGAGTGTGCATACAAATACTTTCGTCTATTGCTTTGTCAGTCACAGCCTCATTGTAGATAAGCACAGAGAAAACCATTATTAAGAAGAAAACAGATGCTACTTTGTCAATGGGACTTTGCTGGAACGTATGTGGGAGATTCCATCCTATGTCAAATGTCCACAAGGAAGGCCCAGTTAAACGTGGTTCAGGCATTTGATTTGGCTGCCTCCTTCTGGAGGGTCTCCATACATGTGAAAATGGGAGGAGACGCCAGGGTGAACTGGGAATATGCTTGAGGGATTAAATATACAATCTGGCCTGGGAATGGTTTGGGATTCCTCAGGAGGATCTGATGCTTGTAGCTGGGGAAGGAGATGTTTATGCTACCTTAAATAGCCCACTGCCACAGGGACCAATCCCCTGACAGGTGATGAAAACAAAAAAGTCTTCATCGGTCATTGTGCCTACATAGATAAAATGAGATTTATGCTCTGCATTTAACCTAGTTACACACAAGCCAACCACTAGGAGCAGTGGGCAGTCACAGTCCAGCACCTGGGCACTAACTCCAGGGGCCTCATTTATAGATGATGTGTACACACAATCCAAGTGTACAGCTTTTCCACACATCAACTGGAATCTATAAAGAAAGAACATGGAGAATATGTGGACCTTGCACATCATTCAGACCATGCATACACACACTTTTCAGGGGAAACCAAGACTGATATAGTGAAGAGGAGTAGAAAAAAATGATGCTAGATGTAAGTTATTGTAAAACAGAGCAGCCTGTGTTGTAGTGGTTGCATTTCTTATTAATATAATTAAAATTTCATTCATTCATTCATTCATTTTCTGCCACTTATCCGGGTCCGGGTCGTGGTGGCAGCAGCCCAAGCAGCTCATCCCACACTTCCCTATCCTCAGCCAAGACCGGTAACTCTTCCTGGGGGATCCTGAGGCGTTCCCATGCCAGCTGGGAAATTATAATCCCTCCAGCGTGTCCTGGGTCTTTCCCGGGGCCTCCTCCCAGTTGGACGTGCCTGGAAGACCTCCCTAAAACACAAAATTTGATCAACAAAAATATAACACTTTTGCTTTCACTCCCATTTTTCATGAGTTGGAATATAAGATCTAAGACTTCTTCTATACATGCAAATTTCTGTTAAAATCCATGTTAGTTAGCACTTTACATTTGCCAAGATAATCCATCCACCTTGCTGGTGTGGTATATCAAGATGCTGATTAAAACACATGAGGATAGCACAGATGTGCTTTGGAATGGTCACAATAAAAAGCTATTCTAAAATATGTAGCTCCAACTTGAAAAAAGACCTTTTTTAGGTGAAGAAGCTGGATGTGGTGCTCCTAGGCTGCTGTAGTTACACGTAGTGATGGCCAAACAAGGCCTCATGAAGCATTTGGCATTTTTTTCTGAGCCCAGTAGATGGCAGTGTCTATTCAAAAAAAGGGTTCCAAGTAAATTAAAGTGTATTGTGCTTGGGCTCTTCATGAGGCCTCACATGGCCATCACAAGTTACATGTTGTCTGTAGTTGTGAGACCAGTTGAATGTACTGCCAAATTCTCGGAAACGACATCAGAGGTGTTTTACAGTAGTGAAATAATCATTTAGTTCATGGGCAACAGCTCCGGTGGACATCCCCGCAGTCGGCATGCTAATTGCACACTCACTCAACACTTGTGACATCTGTGGCTTTGTGTTTAGTGAAGAAAAACAAGTTTTAGAGGGGCCCTTTCTTGTTGTGACCAGCCCAAGGTAAATGTTTGCAATAATCATGCTGTTTAATCAGCATCTAGATATGTCACTCCGGCCAGGGGGGTGGATTATCTTGGCAAAGGTGAAGTGCTCATAAACATGGATTTTAACAAATCTGTGAACAAAATTTGGGAGAAATAAGCCTTTTGTGTGTGTAGAATAAATCTTAGGTCTTTTACTTCAATGCATGGAAAAAGGGAACTAAAACTAAAGTGTTGTGTTTATATTTTTGTTGAGTATATTATTTCTTCTCATGCACACATATCTATGTTAATATGTACAATTTACCATTAACAAAGTATGGTGTAAATAATTGAGTGTGAACTAAATTTTATCAGCCCTCTTATTATTTATTTATTTGTTTGATGATTGGCTGTGCACAAGTTTATCATCTCCATTATTTTTCCTATTCAATGGCTTTTCTTTTGATTCCAGAACCCAAACCAACAAGTAAAGTGCATTTCCTTTTCTCTACCTCTTGGAGAACTGTCTCAGTTTCTCATTAGCTGTAATTGTGCTTTTTCTTCTCTCTTTCCATTTCTGTGCTCTCCGCCATGTGAGAGAACAGGGGCCTGTATTACGAAGCGGGTTCAACATACCCAGGATCTCTTTTTGTTATCTGGATTGAGTAACCCCAACAATTGCAGCAGGGCTGGACTGGGACAAAAAAACGGCCTTGGCATTTTTGGCCATGGCGGCCCACCATGGCGGCCCATCATGGAAACGCAATACGCGTGCCAGCAGTCAGAGGCAGTTCTAGCTTTTATGATACCCTGGGCGAACCCTTCCCCTTTAGCCCCCCACACACACGCACATTTGTTGTCGTTACTACCACCCTCCACCCACCCAAAGGGAAAAAACCCTTTCTGAACGAACTAACTTTTTATCTAATGTTTGAATGTGTAGATCTAATGTTTACTAATTCAGTTGGACTGAAAACTGTCGTCATATGTAAAAGCAATGCATATGCATAGCAAGAGGCTAACAAACATAAGATTTGGACTAATTAACATTAGATCCTCTTATTACATGCATAATATCCATTCCATCCATTAGCTAAACCTGCTTATTCCAGTTAAGGCTGTGGGTGGGTGTGTGTGGGTGAGAGGCAGCAGGTTGAATAGTCAAATCCATGTGTGAGCAGTCATCTGACCTCTTACATTTTAACATTTGAGGCATAAATGATATTTTTGATCTAGTGTGGCCAAGAGAAACAATATTTGAATGAAATATT
>OMMV01179611.1:0-11799 GCA_900302635.1 Chatrabus melanurus
CTCTTTGTGTGTTTGATTGGGATTGATTGGGATGTAATACTTGCGTCAGAGAAGAGTTGATTATATTTTGGTAGTGATTTGGATTTGTCTCCAAATTTCCTTTTATCTCTTTTGTTAACATTGCATTTTTCAAGAATATGCCTTACGCCTTGACAAAGATATGTAGGCACCCTACTGACAAACAGACAAACCTTTGGGTCTTGGTGGAAGCATGCACTCTGAATGTCCACTATGTTTATTTAAGCAGGACCGGGGTTTGATTCCTGGTCATGCTACCTGTCTGAGTCCTTGGAGAAGACACTATTACGTCTTCATGACACAACTCCAGATGTTTATGGAGAATGGAGCAGGTGGTGGCCTTCAACCAGTGACCTGTTTAAGGAGGCAAGTGTGCTAACCGCTTGTGACACCATCCTGCCTAATTACAAACTAAATAATATGAGTAAAAAATGAAAGCGAAAATTCAACAATGTGTTCTTTATTGTTACTGGATCTCATTCTGGAGAGTCTCTGGCCTGGTTTAAAAGGTAAATGGACTGCATTTATATAGCGCTGTCATGCTCACAGTGATGCCTCACATTCACCCATACCGATGTCAGAGTGCTGCCATACAAGGTGCTCAACTGCACACCGGGAGCAACTTGGGGATGAAGGACCTTGCTCAAGGACCCTTAGTGATTTTCTAGTCTGAGGGGGATTTGAACCAAGGATCTTCTGGTCACAAGCCCACCGCTTTAACCGCTTGCCTTAATGGATAGATGTTGACCACCCTGACTACAAGCTGGCTACAGAGACCGTCTGTGAGACCATAGTGAAGAAACAATATTGCAGGAACTGCATCTCCTAGCAAATATGGAATTGCCACACATAGAGAATGTTCACCCGGCTTTCTTACTTTGCAGCAAATAAACAAATCACAGATATGACACAAAACAATTTTTCTTCAGTAGATGACCATTCTGGCTTTATGAAACGTACTTCAAACAAATTAAATATATGTGTTTAATTTATGGCATGTAGTTTTCCAGATCAAGTAGAAGAACAAAATTATGGAATTGCTTAAAGTTGAGGAAAAAGAATATGGAATCATCTTGTAGTTTACATTTCTACAACAAATACTGTCACAAGTCAAAAAAAAAAGCCAATTAACACAGAGCGCTTTCGGACCTGAACGAGCTGTTGGACTTGGCTAATTGAAAGGAAACATGGCCCCGAGAAGGGAGTCATCATTTGAAAACATGCAAAGGATTATAGAAATCCAACACAGAGTGTGGCAAAAGATGTTGGTTGTTCTCAGTCAGCTGTGTCGAATATTTGATGAAACTATAGACAGTACGGCAAGGTTATAAAAGGCAAGTATACGGCTAGAACATGGAAGAGGTAAAAGCATGTGGAAAACTCAAAGCAATGTGCCTTGAATATCAAAAATATACAACAAAACAAATGATAGGATATAGAAGTAAATATGAAAAATCTGTCAGAAATTGGCTGAATGAAATAGGATTTACTAATGCCAAATGAAAACCAACATTAACACCTAAACAGAAGAACCAAGGTTATAGTGGAATCATGGCATGTGGATGATTGGATGAAACTGATATTTAATGATGAATAACAAATCTGCTTTGGCCAGGAAGATGATGCTGGAACTTTTGTCTGGTGCTGTTCTAATCAAATATATAAAGATGACTGGCTGAAGTCAACAATAAATTTCCCCCCTCTCTTATGATGTAGGTTGCATGTCAGGTAAAGGACCACAGGAGATGGCAATCATTACCTCAACGGTCAATGTACAGGTGTACAGTGAAAAGTTGGACAGTTTTCACATTCCATAAATAGAAAATTGGTTTGGTGATGATGGAGTCATGCCAGGATGATAATGCATCTTGCCACAGAGCAAAGACTTAAATTTTTTTTCTTTGGGCAAATCAGCTCAGTGACATGACCAGCAAAATGTCCCGATGTCAATTTGATTGAAATTTGTAATGGAAATTGGAAGAACTGGTGCATGACAAGGTTCCATCCTACAAAGCTGATCAGTCAACTGCTATTCAAGATAGTTGGAACTAGCTTGATGGAGAATATTGTTATTTTGTTAGTAAACTCTGTGCTTCAAATGATTCAAGCTGTCATAAAGCAACTCATTGTGGTTATATTTGTCGATGATTCCATATTTTTCTCTACTTGATCTGGAAAACAATACACCGTTAATTAAAATAACTAGAAAAATGTATGGCATTAAGGGGCGAGCCGGAGCGATGTATATGTGCAGGTAAAGCCATAGTGATTACATCACATGTAAAAAAAAATACTTAATGTCTTTTGAAACATACTACATTTACTGTTTTTTAAAGTGCATTTTAACAGTGGATTTTCTTCAAATATAACTTCAGTTTTCAATATTGAATGGAAAAACAAAAAAAGTAAAAAAAATATAAACACATTTAATCTGGAAGTTAAACAGTTAAAACTGACCCCAACGCCCCCCCGCTCCCTCTCCACTCAAGGCCACGCCTCCAATGCTTTTTGCTGCAAGGACGAGAGCACCAGAGGGGTGAAAAACCCCTATTTTTCAGTGAAATAAACCTTTCATTTATCAATGTTTCATAGCGGTTATGGTTGCAAACCATGTGGAAATCTTTTTTGTTTTTAAATCTGTCATTGAAGGTAACAGTAACACAGACACTGACTGCTGCTGGAATCACACAACAAAATGAGAGCGTTTTTTAAAACGGAACGCATGGAGCATAATATAAAATGATAGACGTTTTTGTATGGTCCAAATAAATTGCGATGTTGACCGTACAGGGTTGAATTATTGTACAGCTAGCAGTGTCCTCGCGCAGCATTAGCATGCTAATGCTAGCAGGCCAGTAGTAGCCTGTATCATAAGCAACACAAAGTAATACTAATAGCGTTCATTTCTGGTTTGCTTTATTGAAAAACAGTAGTACAAGTTCTTACAAAGTGCGTCGTTACTGACTTGGTCAGCCAGGCTGCCGGTGTGTGTTGCAGTGAGTGCAGCAGTGTTTGCGCATGCGCAGTACGTGACTAACGTGCAAACAAACAAACAAACATACATACATATGCATACAAACAAATTCCCATTCAACACATTCATTTGTTCGTGGTACATTTCACAAAGTCACAATGGTTTTGTGTCATATCTGTGATTTGTTTATTTGCAATGAAGTGAGAAAACTATGTGTGGTGATTCCGTAATTTTTGCCAGGGGTTGTAAGAGCTCTCAGCGTCTCTTCCAAGAGTTGTTTCATGACCTGATTTATCACTGTGTACACACAACAGATCTATTATTGTAATAGCCAGCAGGGCTTTGACCTCTCCTGTATTCCAGCAGGTTGAATTGATAAAAGCTGCCGGTGGGAGGCCTCCTCTATCCTTCACGTCTTTAATGTGTGCTAGCAATGAGCTCCTTGGGAATACAACTAATTACTTCACATCTGTATTTATTTGATCCACATGGAATTATCCCTTCTGTCACTGGCAGAATGCGCTGCCAGCCATGGGTAGCAGTGATTCATCTCAGCAACACGTCTGGCACAGTTTAGCAACAAAACAGCAGGAAAATCAATAGTAAGAAGCGAAAAACATCCCGTCACGTTCTACATTCAATTTTTGAGGATGCAAAAAAAAAAGATGGATTCAACTGCAGGATTTAAAAAAATGTAACATACCTCCAATTTTGTCACAGTGACACTTTAGTTGGACAAAAAACTAAAATGAATACAAGAAAATAAGAGTTTTAAAAAGCTAAAAAATAAATCAGTAATTAGATGGGTGAATAATAAACAAATTCAATTAATTACAAACACCAGTTAGATGATTTAAAGTATAACTTAATATACATCTAGCATGCAGTTAAAAAAAAAGATGATCTATTTCAAATTTTAACAGCTAAACACTCTGGCAAGTCAACACTAACAATCTCTTCTAGTGCCCTCTACAGGAGACTTTAGAAACTACAGATATTTGAGGCAGGGAAAGGTTCATTTGTTACAAAACTACATGTGTATTTGACAATATATCTCAGATCCTCAGCACATATGTCTGCCAGCCTGCAGACAGCTTTGATTGCAGTGAAAACAGCACAGAGCACTGATGGATAAAGATTCAGGTTAGTCCACAAAGTTATTATTCCCAACTTCATTATCACTTTCTGATTAGACTATTTATCAGCGTGCATGCATTCACTCTTGTGATCTGCATTTTGAAACACATCAAAAAAAATAAGGAGGTTTGCATTAATGTATGTGGAAAACACTCTTAACTCTTAAGAATGATCATTATTGGTAAATGGGGACATGTTCGTGTGAACATGCCAAATCAGACTGTTCCCCAATTGGATTTGGGCCACTTGAATATGTTGTGCTACATCTGATGATCTCTGGCAAAGTGACGGCTGTGAAAGCAATTAGATCAGGTTCATAGGTCCCTTGCAAACATAAATGTGAACCTTTCAAATGAAATAAAAAAGAGATGCAGGCTACTTCAGTCGGCATTTAATCACAAGTTGCTTCAATTTGTACATAGATTTAGCTTAATAACTACCAGGTGGAATATCTGTGGTGCTGGGAGTCTTGTTGCTCCATGTCCAGCCCACACTGAGTTACATCCAGTCATATCTTCAGGATTTTACACCCTGTCTGTCTCGATTTCTCCCTGAGAGAGAATCCTCAACTGAATCAAGGTAATTAAATGATTGGATTCATGCTAATTAACAACAATGGGGTTCAACTTTCTAATTATCCTTGCTCACACAGCACTCTCTGAAGCCACCCCAAGTGCAAATAAAGCATTCCATCTGCTGGTAATTAGGCTTAATAATTTTAGACAATCGCTCAATGATTTACAATGCACATGCATGATTACAGTCTAAATGTTAGTGCCACGGTGAAATTAGAGCAAGAACAGATCAAGGTTTGCACTCAACACAGTGCAGCTTCCTTTTTTTGTATTTCTTTATTTATTTTTGCAGAGCAATAAAATAAGACCTTTGTGCATCTTGCAAATATTCAACATAATGGCTTTTCATTTGCTTAATCTGCAAATTAAACGGCGATTGAGACGAAATTGTTCAGTTCCCTGGCATGGGGACTGTCATCATCCTGAGAGTGCCTTCCTGCAGAGAGTCATTTGCACGAGACAGAGCGCCTCCACCAGGCCCATAGACAGCCGGCAGAGAAAGCCACCTAATGATGGGATGTAGATAATGGTCCTCTTGGAGGACTGAGTGTGTTTCCAGTTGGCTGCCAGATGCTGGAGATGGAGAAAAGGAGCGATCAGACATTGCCACACAAATCATCATGCAGCTAAAGCACATCAAGCCAACCTCTCTCTCTCTTTCTCTCTCTCTCTCTCACTCACTCTCTCGCTCTCTGGTCTGAATAGGACCAAACCAAGCATAAAATACCACTTTAATTAAATTAAGCGTTTACTTAGAAACATCTTCTCACAATTAATTCAATCATCAAGGTACATGATTCTACTGCCAGGGAAAATTTAGCAGCCTTAATTAACAGGGTAACAATGTTTAAAGAGTGAGAACACACATTTAATCCATGTATACACACAAGGTGATGTTAAAACTAAACCAACTTGTTGGCACGAATTAATATAGTGTCAGTGCACGACAACTACACTGAATTAAAAAAAATAATTCCAATTTGTATACACTGAAAAATCTTGTACTGTAAGATTACATTGATTTATTTGTATATATATTGCTAAACACAAATTAAGCTTTCCAGTAGGTACTTCATCAGCTTTAAATTATGAGGCTCCTGTCTTGTAGGATGCGCTTTATGATATGACACTTGGGGGTTTTAGTGCAGCATAACTGCCAAAACGGTAATGTAATAAATTGTTTATTACAACTCAGTAAGGCATGTATCCACAAATAAACACGATAACAAGAACATGCAGACTGTGCAAAAAAAAAATTTAAAGTGCATTTATCATGCCCAAAATGTCTGAAAAAATCATTGAAAACTGCTAAATATCTAATATTTATAAATAGCGACAAACAAGAAAATTTGTGACCAGTTTGCAACTAAATTATAAAACTACATAATTTCTGTTATTTGTTAGGTGAATGATACGAACATCTGGTTGTGTTTTAACAGGTTTTTACAGTTATTTTAACATTGAGTGATACACAGTTGTCTTTGTTTTCTAGTTGCATCAGGAAGGGCATCTGGCGTAAAACGTATGTCAAATACCAACGTGGATCTGTACTTGATCAGCTGTGGTGACCCTGAACAACTGGGGGCAGCCGAAAGAACAACAGCAACAACACAACAGATGTCTTTGTCTTCTCATGTAACAGGTACTACACCTACTCATCAACAGTATTTTATATTTTGATAATTAAATATTTTCTTTAAATTGTAAAGGGTAATTGTTGGAATATTATTAGGCTTTGGAAAAGCCTGGGCATGTACCCTGTAAAGTGTACTGAATGAGTCCATCCCCTCCAGTTTGTTAACATGATAACTCAAAAACAATAAATGCTACCACCTTGTACATCTTCAAATTATAATCTGGTGAACTTTGATACACCAGATCAATGGAAAAGGCAACTTTGTTTTGCTTATGTAATATCCCACAGACCTGTCTGCCAACTACCATCATGGTTAATAGCTGCTGGATGGAAATTAGGAGCAGCTGTAGTTATCAGAGAGAGAGAGAGAGAGAGAGAGACAGCATTTCCACAAAGAAATGTACCAACTCAGAGAAGAAAATCATTGTCTTATTGTTACATTCTAAAACTCAAATAACACGGTTCACAAGTCCACACCACCCTATGGGAAGGATTTTGTATGAACGTAGCTGGAGCAGACATTTCTTCCTTCTGTTTTAGTCTCTCTGAACATATGTGTGGATCTGAAATTACATGTAGCTTGAAATGAGCTTGATATTTTCTTTCATTTCCAAAGCCTATAGGTCTGGAGGCCAACAACGCCACCGCTGCTTGTGGATAGTTATACGTTTGAATTTTGATTTTCTGATGACACACTCATGATGAGGGGAAAAAACTTAAAACACTACATTGCTGTCAAAATTCTACAGTGCCTAAATCTTTTTGCACAGAATGTTAGAAACCCGTAAGGATTCATTTGTGAGATTCATTATCTATGTTCTGTAACCACTTAATCTTTGCAGGGTTATTAGCGACAAGAGCCTGAATTTTCTTCCACAAACATCTGCTAAATATTTTTCATGAGGTATGCAATACGAAATTAGATGAATAATGTTTATCTAATTAAAGTGTAAATTAATCATTGAGTGACTTTTAAAGCTGCAGTGTGTAGGAATTAGGGGTGTTTATTAGCAGAAATGGAATATAGCATTCATCACATCTGTTTATTAGTGTATAATTACCTGCAACTGTGAATCAATACATTTTCATAATCTTAGAATGAGCCCTTCATATCTACATGGGAGCAGGCGTCCTCATGGAGCCCGCCATGCTGCACCACCATGTTGATACAGTAGCCTAAAAGGGACAAACGTATTCAGTCTTTCACATTTTGCAGCGCGGCCAGAGGACTGAAGAAAAAAGAAGAGGACTCAGTGGGGTTTTTCCCCCTATACACTGTCTATTGGTTGCTAGTGCAGGCTAACAAGTTTGAGAACCCTCATTTTGTGAAATGGAGGATCACACATATTGATTATCACAAGAGAAGGCGAGGGACCATGAATCCCAATCACCAAAGACATGAAAACATGAAGGGAAACAAAGTTGTGACCGGTGATGACATAATGAAATCTGCAACCTCACCACTAGATGTCACTAATTCCTACACACTGTAGCTTAAAAGCAGTCTAGGGCTCCAAATTCTGATTGTACTCATTGTTGATTCTATCAGAATGTTTTGATTATTTTTATGATTGATAGATTAATCATTTAATCTACAATATATCCGAGAAATAAATAATAAAAATAAAATAAACCAAGATGTCAGATATTTGTTTTATCTGTCCAGCGGTCCAAACCCAAACAAGGAGGTTATGTGATCACAGCTGTTGGTTTGGTTGTTCGTTAGCAGGATGTAAAAAAAGACATGAAGACATTTCAATAAAATTTGGTGGAGAGGTAGGTAGATCTTGGATCAAGCAAAAATGAATTGCATTCGGAGGCAGATGTGGATCCAGGATCATTTTTTAAATTTAACATTGACATGTCTTCCATTGATTTCAGTGTCAATTAAACTTTGGCGGAACAGCGCCCCCATCTGCACGTTAACTCAGTAAAGGACAGATAAACAGAAAAGTGTTCGACCTTTCTCTTAGTGCCCTCTGCAATAGTGTGCCATAGATTTGTCTACTGTAACTTGGCAGAGGTTGACACACTTTTCCTAACCTTTTCTTGCTGCTGATCCCCAACCTTCTGCATCTATTATTCCTGTCTTTGGTTTCATTGATGCTGCAGGTTGCTTTTGCTTATCTCTCTCTCTCTCTCTCTCTCGCTGTCCTTTCTGCTTTCACCGCTGCGCATCCGTCTTACTTGTCTCCTTGTTTCTCTGCTGTCCAGTGTTTCTTTTAATCTCATCGTAAAACCATCAAATCAACACATTTTAGTTTAAGCTACAATCTATGATTTTAAAAAAACGACATTGTTATTGGCACTGCATCACATGACTTTGGTCCATGACCTGAATGTGGATGAGGATTACTTGCTCATTTAAAAATAGAGCATGTGTGTCATTGTGTGAAATTCAGAAAAAGGTTGATGGTGAGGATAAAAGAGCAAGATTAAATATGTGAGGGAGAAATGTCACCTCAGCTATGCTGCTGTAATTCTCCAGCTGCCTTGCAATGTCTGACGTGTACAGCTTCATTGATTGACTGCACTTCTACCACAAGATGGTGATCCTAACTTGGCACCCACTTCTGCTGAGGATGGTGCAGGTGGGCTGTATGGGTTCTGCAGCACCTCAGCTAGGACTGGATGTGGAGGGACCTGGAGATAAGACCATGTCCAAAACTTCCTCTTTGTTTTCAAGCAGTGAGAGGCAGCTGATCACTGGAGGAGGACTTATCCACCCATTAGTCCAACAGTCACCTAACTCTGTCAACCACTCTCCATGCACAGCATAGTCCCTGAATAGGTCAGGTCAGGTCTGGGAGCATGCGCTAGTGCCACACATTGGATGGCAACCACCCAGGTAGACAACCAGTCCATCCCCACCTCTTAAAAGTAATCATGTATCTCCCACAGCCAGGTGAAACGCAGGCATCCCCTTAGCCTACTCTAGCCACTGGGGTCCTCAACACTAAGGCACCTGCATGCTTGATCACGTCCGGAGAAACAGGCCACATGATCAGAATGTTGCAGCTGACGTTCCCTCACAATGCAAGTGATACTTCTCATCTGAGTCTCCCTAATACCCCTATCACACATTGGCGTTTCAGGCTTGCTATGTACGGCATATCATGAAACGTGGCAGTAAGAGAGGAGCTTCACAGCAATGCCAGCTTACATCGCTAATACTCTTGGATGCATAACATGATCTCCTTGTAAGCCAGGGTGTGGCGTTTTTTTTAAGTCCGCACTTAAAAATCCGTAGCACATACGTAGCAGCTTTGATACCTCATACATACATCACGTGTATGCCGTAAAAAGAAAAGCTACGCAGCAGTGACGCAGCGGGAATGTTGCTTGAACACCTTTTACGCCGTGTGAACGCTGTAGTTGACATGCAATGTAACTGTGGCGTAAATGTGGAGCACAAAATGTTGCCACTGCTATGAGTGCTATCAGAGTCTGAGTATGACGATGATGAAGAAGATTCACTTTCCTGCGCAATACTGGAGGCCATGGAGGGTGCTGGGGGCCTGGCCCTGGCTTCAGTGTCCCCTGTAGACTGGGCTTCTGGCTGAGGCTCAGGCTGTGGCTGGTTCTCTGGAACGACTTCAGTGTCTGATGAAGGTGGCTCCAGGGCTGGCTGGGTGGATGCGGCTGCTGTCTTCCCTCTTCCCTTGCCCTTCTTGGGTCGTGACTTCTTTGCTGGCGTGATGCTTTTTTGACTGTGACTTGAGATGTGAACGTGTTGACAATGAACGCAGCATGCCCAACCCCTTTTATACCCACCTGTGAACGCCGCAGTTACGTAGCAGCAACGTCACACGGAAGAACCAAATGCCACGCCGACTAAATGGTTATGCCGTGGCAATGCATCATAGACAACGCATACCCCTCAGTACGGCGGAACTTTACGCCCCTTGAACCCCCATACAAACCCCAGATACGTCACAAAAATGCCACAGAAACGTCACACATACGCCATGTACATCACAGGACTTTAGTTTTGGACAAAATACACCTCATTTCTTGGCGTTTGACCCACGTAAAGAATTTTTTTTTTAAATACGCCGCTTACGCTTGAAACAGTGTGATAGTAGCCTAAGTAACTGCTCGTCTGACACAAAGTCATTCCAGCAGTACCCAAGGATCCTGAGAAGAGACCCAGTATGAAAGACATCTAGTCACTGTCTGAGGTCACGAGTTAGTGTCCAAGTCTCTCAACCATACATTAAAAGAGGAAGCGCCAGGACCCTAAAGACTTGCACCTTCATTCTCCTGCAAAGATACCGAACACCTCTGTCCAGGGACCTCATGACTCCATAAGCTCTTACCAGGCATCTCTTGATCACAAAGACTGAGGACCCTGAGACATGAATGTCACTGCAGAGATAAGCAATGTCTCTACAACTTTGACACTTTCACCGCATACAGATATAAATCTGATGGCCATGTCCAGGAAGTCATTAAAAGCCTGGATTTTAGTCTTGATCCAGGACAATGACAAACCCAGACAATCCAATTCCCTAAACAGCTTTTCTAGAAACTCCAGAACATTTGACACTGCACCAGCATGAGCTAAAACGGTTGCCTCTGAGTTAGTCTGTCCCTCCAATCACATAGCTACCTAACCATGTTCTTCTTTAGTTACTCTTAGATTGAAAACAGTAAATTGCAGATGTTTACAAAACCTTGCAAAGGCACAGTCATACTATGACGTTTGGGCCAACGCGGACGATCATATTTGCAAACGTCCGTGTCCTCTGGCCTCCGCTAGCCTGTGCTAGTCTGCACAGGCTAGCGGAGGTCAGCGAACAGTATGAACCCCAGATATTTCATGTTTTGTGTGGTCAACTTCATTTCATTTAATGTACATCCATTGCTGCATTTCAGGCCCGATCCCTTTTAAGGCCCCTTTTTCGCTAAGCTCTTCCTTCTTATACTTTCCTGTTCTTTCTCATTCCACCACCAAGTCTCCTTGTCTTCCTTCCTCTGTCCAGATGTCACACCAAGCACCTTCCTGGCTGTCTCCCTCACCACATCTGCAGTACTTATCCAGTTGTCCAGCATCATCCAGCTGTCTCACCTCCCTTAATTTCACTCGACAGTCTTCCTCCTTCAGCATCTACATCTGATCCTTAGTTCATTACATTACATTACATTACATTGCACTTGGCAGACGCTTTTATCCAAAGCGACTTACAGAAGAGGACATAAACAAGTTTACAGAAATGCAGGAAAACAGAGTAAGCAAGGTGTAGAGTGTTAGTATAACCAGGTTACAGGACAGTGTGGGTGAGTGGAGGTTAGATAGTTATGAAGGGAAGTACTCTCGGAAAAGGAGAGTCTTCACGAGCTTCTTAAAGGCAGAGAGGGATGTCTCCACTCTCGCAGCAACTGGTAGCTTGTTCCACCATTTCGGGACCACAACGGAGAAAAGTTTGGACCGAGAGCGCCTTGTGTGAGGGGAGGGC
>OMMV01179613.1:0-25870 GCA_900302635.1 Chatrabus melanurus
TGATTTCCCCCCCTAAACTAGAGGATTCCACACCCACATTAAAAGTAGGCCCTGCAGGCTCTCTAATCACCTGCTCCATGGCCTGCTGTAAGTTCCTGATGTCACCCCCCATTCAAAAATCTATGCTCGCGGATAAGATGGCGGCACCTTCCCCAGTAGGGTGAAGGCCGTCCGGCATCAGCAGGCAATGGCGACCCCAGAAAGAGGGCCAGTTATCGACATAACTAAAGCCTCGCTGCCTACAGAACTTTGCCAGCCACCTTTTTAAAGATGTAAGCCTACTATAAACCTCATCATTTCCCCAGGAGGGGAGGGGACCAGAGACGATTAATCGATGCCGACACATTTTTCTGGCGAGGTCACAAGTCCTCTCTATGTCCATCTTTGTGACCTCTGACTGTCGCATCCTAATATCGTTGGCGCCGACATGGATAACAATGTTGCTAAAGCTGGTGCCGTGTTCCTGATCCGGCTGTCTAGTCTTGTGCAACGTCAGCACCCCAAGATGAGAAGCTATGTCGGATGCTCTGGCCCCCGATACACCTTTAACCACGGCTGGCGTCTCTAATCTAACTTTGCGGGTGTTGGAATCCCCCATAATTAATGTACAGTGTTTCGGCCTGGGGTTAGTGGTCAAAATAGCCCGTGAGCCAGCAGGGCTAACAATATGGCTCGCAATGGCCGAAAAACGGTTTGCAGTCGGTAGAGGTGACTGCGGACCGGGCTAAACAATCGGATGCCGGGCTCTGCGAGCTTTTTCGGTCTATTTCGGTATTTTCCATTACTTTTCCAGGCTTTTATGGCCATGATTGGAGAACCTGTGCATCATGGGACAGAGGATTTTCACAAAAATAAGACACAAAATTTCAGTTACAGTTTGCCAGAAGGCACATGGAAGAATCCATCCTTGATTTGATTTGTTTTCTTCTATGAAAATCCTTCTCTGTGCCACTTCACCATGTGGATGTGACTGGTGGTGTAACAGGCAAAAGTTGCACTTTACACAGTTTCTCCAATCAGAGCCACAGAGGCCTATTACTCTTTCAGAGTTGTCATGGGTGTCTTGGTGGCTTCCCTCACTAGTCTCCTTCTTGCATGATCATTCAGTTTTTTTATAACTGCCTAATCTAGACAGATTTACCACACAGTACCACACTGATTGTATTTCTTATTATTGATTATTGATTGATGTACACTGACTTGTGCAAAGAAATGTGGCTGTAAAAGCGATAATTTGTACGAAAAAAAATCCTTTAGTTTGTCCAATTACTTGTGGCCTCTGCAAATGGAGGAATGGTGTATAAAAATAGCCCTAATTCCTAAATGGTTAATGCGATATTTGTGTTAAACTCCTTGAATTAAAGCTGAAAGTCTACACTACAAGCATATGATTACGGTATTTCATTTCAGTTCCATTGTGGTGTTACAGAGGCAACATTACAAAAATTGTCACTGTCCAAACACCATTTTTAAATATAATTATAACCACCAAAAGTGGTTTTATTGGTACAAACTATATATGCCCTCATCACAAATGGCTAGCAAACTCTTAGCCCAGCTACTGCTAAATTAACTAGCTGCCATTTTTTTTTGTTTTTTGTGTGCGTCTTAAAAAAAAAAAAAAGTCAGAGAAAATTCACTTTTCAACAGAACTGACCAGTTAGGCTGACATTTTTAAAATTAACGACATTTGAAAGTGTTTTTATTTATCATTACAAACTACGTGTCACCTTGTCTCAAACTGCTAGCAAACACACGCTAGCAGCGCCAGCGCTCACAGTCGTGCACTTTAGCTGCAGGAGCTAGCGTTAGCGTCACAAACTGAGCGAACAGCCTGCTGATACACATCCAGAACTTTAAAAATATTCTTCAGATTTAAACTCATGCAGGGTTACGACTCCGTTTCTCTGTATTGAAGAAAAGAATCTTTTGGAAACCAGTCAATGCAGGTAATAATGTGTGAGTAAACTGAAAGTGTGTCCGATCCTGCGCGCGCTCCACCACCCGTATTTGTGCAGCATGTTTGACATTAAATCAATAGTACACGGGAGCGTGTTGACCTACATTGTCTCAGCGGGTGCAAGTGTGTGTTTCTATGGGTTCAAGTATGTTTTACTGTGCTCTGTCATAATCCTACTACCCCCCGCACCCCCAATCTCATGGCAGACTGTGTCAGGCGGACCAAGGATTTTTACATAGCGATGGCATTCCAACAAATAATGTCACTGATTAAATAACATGATGGTGTTGTAAAACCATGGGGAAGCTCGCCTAAAACAACTCACTTTTAAATGTAAAGGGCAGCCACACAAAATGATATACATACATTTATATTATTATTGTTAATTAGCGGTAGGAAAAATGATCAGTAGTCATATCGTGATATTTATGTGACGATATACGAATCAATTTTTAAAGTCCAAAATTAATTCAAATTCGGTTGCTTATTGATGAGGTGGAAACAATATAATAGTGCTTTCATCCAGCAGAGGGTGGAATGCACACCTAATCTGAGTATTACGTGATGCCACTTCTGTTTCAAACAGACAGGGAGAAAAAAATAATGGTGGATTGTGATCAATTTACCCGGAGATCAAATTGAGCACTGATGAATATGTACTTCAGCAAGTGGCAGCCAGAGAGTGTAAAAAAAATTAAGGATATGGTTGAATGTTTATTTGTATGTGAAGCAGTTGAAGTGCACCAAATATTGGCGTGTACATGGGCGCTGCAGGCACACCCGGTGGTGGTGGCGGCAGTGCTTAACTCACCTTCCAATTTCCGTGCCAAGCACAGAAAAAAATTAAACCAAGATAGCAAGAAGAGTTCGTCTGCCTGATGCACGATGCCAAATATCATGATATGCCAATTCAGTAAGCATCGCCCAACCCTAAGGCAAAATATATTTTTTACCACTTTTTACGCAGCCAAGTCGGGGGTTATGATAGACACATTGGCAAGTATCAGTTCACTTCAAGAAGCGTTTTAATTATTCAATGACCAAATGCAATAAGGTTCTCCTTGGAGTGCTCAAAAATGTGGTCCATTTTTTTTTTTGTAAATATGATTTATGACGTATAGTCTCTACAAGTGTATTATTCAACTTTTACCCATGATCTAGTATTACAAAAAGCAAACAAAAATGACAACAAATTGTCACATCAAATTGCAATACTGGTAGAATCGCATTTCTTAAGTGTCATGCTAAGTATCAAGTATCGTGATGCATCCCGGCTCTATTGGTAATATTACTGTTTTTGTTTGTCGTTTTTATTTGAAAAGAACTATCTCAAACACTCTAACACTCAGCTTCTTCAGAAAACGTTCAAGTAGTCTTATTACCCTAAGTTGTACTCTGAAAATGTTGCTCCAAAGGGATCTAAAGGAGTTCAGAGGCATGGATTCAGAGGCACGGTGAGAGAGTACAAAGGCAGAGAAGAGCGAGGGCATCTGCTCTGACCTCGACAGAGAATAAACAAACAAACAGGCTGCCAGGCTATCAGCACACACGTTGAACAAACAGGGAGGCTGACAAATCTCCCTCATATCTGTGGAACTGAGCCAGACATCACGCCGGTTAGAAAGGTAAAGTGTCAGAACACCATACGGACGCTGTCAATAAGATTTCCACGCAAATCCTGACAATGTTGTCCGTGTAATCACCGTTTTTTTTTTCTCTCGCTCTCTCATAAACAGATGATGTATGTAATCCATTATTTACATATATTAACTTCTCGTATGAGCTATCACATTCTTATCTTGGCATTGCTGCCCCGACTGAATGAGCTGTTGCTTGCTCAAGGTCACCTAAGATGAATGAGATAAGAGACAAACACTAATATTAGCACAATGAGGTAATTAAATTGAGCCTCAATTACCCTTTTCTGGACAGCTTTACATATTGAGCTCTTACAAATGTAACACTGGGTGCCATTCATTACCCTAATCCTACTCAGAAAAATATGGCCAAGAGCTAGTACATGCATGGTGAGGGCACATGGACTGGATGTTTTTGTAGGGTTGTGGAAACTAGTGGCCTAGGTGCCTTTCTTGGTGAGGAAAAGTTTACCGACCTCGACTTTGTGGACAATGCTGTGCTCTTGGCAGAATCAATGCCCTGATACCCTGATTGCAGCTGATTGAGGTATCCGAGTGACTGGGTTTGCGATTATCCTGGATCAAGAGGAAGATCCAGGCTTTCAATGGCTCCCTAGGTTCGGCCATCAGAAGTGTATCTGTATGCAGCGAAAGTGTTGAACTTGTAGAGACATTCACCTATCTCGGCAGTGATATTCATGTCTCTGGGTCCTCAGTCTTTGAAACTGGGAGACGCCAAAGAAGAGCTTATGTAATCATGAGTTCGCTGAACAAAGGTGTTTGGTGATGCCGATAGCTTTGCAGGAGAATGAAGGTTCAAGTCTTTCGGGTTCGAGTGCTTCCTGTCTTACTGTATGGTTGTGAGACATAGATGTTAACTAGTGACCTTAGGTGACAAATGGATGTCTTTGGTACGAGGACTCTTCGGAAGATCCTTGGGTACCCTTGGAATGACTTTATATCAAACTGGACATGACTTAGGATGAGGAGTATCAATTGCATGGAGAGGGAGCATCCACTACAACATGTTGGATGTTGTTCAAGCATTTCCACATTTGCAGGATGTGATCATCTTGATGGTGTTTGCCAACAGCTTTGCAGGATAACATAGGTCCATGTCTCTCTGTCTTACTGCATGGTTGTCAGACTTGGATGCTATCCAGTGACCTAAGATGGCGACTAGATGTTTTTAGTGCCAGGTCTAGGTATTTTGGCCATATGGCGCATTTCTCTGCAGCAGATGGATGGTTACTTTCGAGAGGTGGGGAACCGGTTGTCTGCCTTGGTGATTGATATCTAGGACGATGTGGTAGATGCGGCGACGCCCTGCACCAGCACATGCTCCCAGACGTGCCTTGACTTGCGTTAACATCAGCTGTGAGCTGTACTTTTGTGGCACATTTTCCACAACATAAACCAGCACGAAGTTAACTCGACCATGCCAAGGGGGGTGCCCGTGCAACACCTGGCAATGGCACAAAGATGGTTTCAGTCAATACCCGGTCTATCTGGGGGACGAATGAAGGATTCCTTCATATAATTACGGCATTTGCATCAGGTAGCTAAAGAGCCCTGTAAATTAGAGAATTCCACTCTCATGACCATTTTGCTAACATTTAGGCTACCACTTCCTAGCATAGATGCTGGACAGGACACGGGCAGCCACTTTTGTCTTCCAGAGCATTCCCTACCTTCAGCAATCGTGTGGCATTTTGTGCAAACAATGCATTTCTAGCAGGGTGGCCCTTGTGAGTCTTCCTGACTGTGCTGCGAAATTAAAACCTGCAACACCAAATCAGAAAAAGTTGGGATGACATGGAAAATGCAAATTTAAAAAAAACAAAAACAAAAAAAAAGCGCAGTGATTCTTATTTACTTTGACTTCTATTTAATTGCAGACAGTATTAACCCAAGATATTTCATGTTGTGTGGTTAACTTCACTTCATTTGCCAATATATGAACATTTCTGCATTTCAGGCCTGCACCACATTCTGAAAAAGATAGGACGGTGCAATTTAGGGCTAGGATTGACATTAAATAAGTAAATGACATTTCAAAAAGGTAATGTCAACAGGTGATTGTAATCATGATTTGGTACAAAAGCAGTAACCACGAAAGGCTGAGTATTTGAAGAGCAAAAATGGGCCGATGGTCTCCTGTTTATCAACAAATGCGTGAGAAAATTATAGAAATGTCTAAAAACAATGTTCCTCAAAGAAAGAATTGAAAGGATTTGCATACATTTACCTCCGCAGTGCATAATATCATGAAGCGATTCAAGGAATCTGGAGGAATTTCAGTGTGTAAAGGGCAAGGGCGCAGGCCTAAGCTGAACACCCATGATCTCCGATCCCTTCGATGGCACTGCATCAAGAACCATCATTCAATAGCTGATATAATCACATGGGCAAGGGATTACTTTGGGAAACCTTTGTCAAGCACTACAATACGGAGTTACATTCGCAAATGTCACTTAAAATTTTACTGTACAACAAACAAGCCTTATGTTAACGTTGTCCAGAAGCGGCATCAATTCCTCTGGGCTCTGAGGCATCTGGGTTGGACCATCACACAGTGGAAATGTGTATTGTGGTAAGATGAATCAGTATTCCAATGCAGAAAAGTACACTGAGATTTTAGAACAACATATCGCTGCCTTCAAGATGACATCTTTTCGAGGGACATCCATGCATTTTTAACAAGCCAATGCAAAACCACATTGTGCACACATTGTGCATTACAAAGGCATGGCTGCAGAGGAAGAGGGTACAGATATTGGTCTGGCCTGCCTGCAGTCCTAACCTGTCCCAAACAAGAATGTCTGGAGAATTTTAAAAAGAAAAATTCAACAACGATGACGACCACCCTGTACTGTTGCACACTATAAGATTTTTGCAGGAAGAATGGGACAAAATAACACCTGAAACGCTTCATCGCTTGGTATCCTCAATGCCAAGACATCGAAGTGTTGTGAGAAAGAACGGCAACATTGCAAAGTCACAAATGCTTTAGCGTAATGCAGTAATGGGTGTACATTAACATGTGAAATGAAGCTGACCACACAAAACATGAAATACTGTGGATTCATACTGTCTGCAATGAAATAAAAGTCAAACTAAACTTCTAAAGTATTTAACAAAGGCCATATCTGTTATATCTGTCAAATCCATTCTGCACTCTTGTGGTTTGGCCTGAGGTTTATTGTTTGCCAGCAAGCGCTCCATTATCTCCTTGTCTTTAATGTTGGAAATAACGGAGTAAGGTGGACGGCGGCTGCTGCTTTGGGCCGTTGTATTTAACTCAACAGCTGGAAATTTCATATTGTCAGGGCACCAGTGAAAGCCTAAAATACTCCCATCACCTGAGAGATGACATGCCGCACTTGTTACAAAACCCGAGTAGCCATGACTTGGGCCGTGCATCAACATATCCATCATACTACGGAACTATCTTCGGATTGCAACCGGTCCATCCTCACCTCTTGAAAGTGGCAGTATATCTGCCACATCCCAGTGAAATGCGGGGGTACCCTTGGCCTTCTCCAACTGCTGGGGTGCTCAACACTGAAGTACTTGCATACTGGATCATGCCCAGAGAAACGTGCCACATGACCAAAATGATGTTCCATCACAATGCAAGTGATACTCCTCATCTGAGAGTCCTTAAGTAACAGTTCGTTTGACCCAAAATCATTCAAGCAGTACTCAAGTATCCCTAGTAGCAAAGACATCTGGTCGTTGCCTTAGGTCACTGATAGCATCCAAGTCTCACGACCATACAGTAAGACAGGAAGCACCAGGATCCTGAAGACTTGGACCATCGTTACCCTAGAAAGGTAGCATCAGCAAACGCCATCAAGATGATCGCAGCTACAACTCGCAGATGTAGACATGCTTGGACAACATCTGCACTATATTTTATAAGCCTGAAATAACTCGGGCCAAAACTCTTGAACACAAAAGTAAATTCCAAACCAAAGCCTCTGATTGCTTGTTTTTGAAGATAAATCCAGTTTAATAACTTCCCATTTGTAGAACATATATTGTTCTACTACTTCGCAGACAGAGAGTAATAGGGCCAGTAAATGAAAGTCGGGCCAACAATAAAAACACCTCGATGCTACTGTATCTCCTCCTCTCTTATCCTTTCGCACCACAAGAGAAAATCCCACGGGCTCAAACGCGGCAGCTTCCAAACATATGCGCGCAACCGTGCATCCCTACACTTAAACACCTGGGTGCATCAATCTCCTTGAAAGGTTATCTGCCAATAATGTGCAGCGAAGTCTCAGACGCGAATGAGCTCGGCATTATTTTACGTTCCACTCCAACTTGTAATTTCATTAGCTCAATCTCTGTTATTCTAATTACACAGACATCTTTTGCAGCAAATAAAAGTTAATGAGCTTTTATGAAAATGGCTTGGCGTGACCTTTTTATTTATTCATCTTTATTCCCCTGTCCCTGTTACATGACACTGTGGAAGGTCCTTGATACAGTTAAATTGGGGAGGGGGGTAGACACCCCCCCCATTCACCCTCAGTTCCAAACTCACCCTTTCCATTAACCACCAACAAGTCCCCCCTCCCGGTTTTACATCGGTCATTTACCCTCATCTCTCATCAGTCTGGAGAATGGCTTTTTAAGCTATTCAACACCTTCACAGATCTCCAAAAACTGGACTTCTTGCTTTGTCTTCAAGAACTTTCACCACTCGTCCAAGGGGCTTCTTCAATGTGAAGTGTATACCCTTCATTGAGACAGTGGGCCCCATCTTCTACCCTACGCTAAGTGGTGGACCATGCAACATAAGATTCATTGCTAGTTTCCACCCAACCCAGTTGTCATTTTCAATATGTTGTTCATAGTAAACCATTAATGACAGCAACACCTGACACGACTGTTGACCTTCGATTGTCCTTACTATTGCCTGACAGTTATGGCGTATACCATCCAGCAACAATAACGTGTGCCACAACAGAGTCAGCCACTAGCACTGCTAGCTAGCTTTGGGGTGGCTCCAACTTCCACGGACTTGCATCAGAGCCCCTTGCATCCACTCATTCAGGACCAGTAGACTCATCCAGGCTATCTGTATTTTGCTGTGCTGCAGGGTGTTGGGTCAAGTCAGGTCTGGGAATATGCGCCGATGCCACGCGTCGCCACATTCACCACACCATGGAACCGCCCCGGGTCCTGGATGGCAACCACCCAGGCAGACAACCGATCCCACCACTTCTTGAAAGTAGCCATCTGTCTGCTTTCAGCAGGATGAAATGTGGGCATCCCCTTGGCCTTCTCCAGCCACTGTGGTCCTCAACACTGAGGCACTTGCATGCTGGATCATGTTCAGACCAGCGCACCACATGGCCAAATGTCGTAGCTGACGTTCCCTCACTACACAAGTGATACTCCTTATCTGAGTCTCTCTAAGTGAATGTTTGTTTGACGCAAAGTCATTGCAGCAGTACCCAAGGATTCTCCGAACCTAGTAAAAATCAACCAAAGACACCCAGTGTTGACTGTTGTGTGTCGACGTTCGATTTAATTGTCTTGATTTGTTGTGCTACTTTCTCTATTTGGCATTTATTTTCATTGCTTGTTATTAGAGGGAATTGTTTCTTAATCACCTTTTGGTATTTGTGTTGATGTGGCTGTTGACTGTTGGTAAGAAGAGCGACAACTGCCTGACATTAGATGTATATTGATATGTCGGTCAGTCTCTCCACAGTTTAATGCTGTTAGCATTATGCTCTAACTCCAAGCACCCACTGGGGAAAAACTAAAATTGACACCTATCCTAAAACAATTAAGTCAAAGAACGGCTATTGATCAAAATGTAAACATGCTGTCAGTTTTCAAATCCATGCCCACTCATCTAACTGTGTCCTTGGACAAGACACTATAATTGCATTGTCCCAGTCTGCCCAACTGGAAATGGGTTTCTGCCTTGGTTGGAGAAGTAAACTCAGTTGGATTGGCGTCCCATCCAGGGGGAGTCGGAGACTCTCATCTGCTTCACACTATGGTATCCAGGGATAGGTACCAATCGGCCTCAGGGCCTATATAAGATTTTTACCAACTGCTGAATTGTATAAAAAGGCCATAAACTGAACTTTATTGAGCATTTTACACTCGCAGTTCCAGACCTGATTCTTCCCAGGTTCTGCCCTGTTGTGACCACCACCCCCCCAACAAAGCGCCTTCCTTTTTTTTGCACCGCACTCCATTCAAAATACATTCCCTTGGCTGTGTGAGTCACAGTCAGCTGGAGGTGAAAAACAATTTTAGCATACGTGGCTGGCCTACCGCTAAATGTTAACACTGCTGCCTCGTTCTGTATCAGGTTGCCACTTCATGCTTTTTATTAGTTGTTCCACCCACACACGCATATCAGACGAATAGAATATTCTGTATTCTATCATTTTATTGCGCCCTTTAAATGTAAATGTTTGTAAATGATCTTGTTTTACACATTCGCTAAAGCAGAGCATTAACTTGTGTCAAAGAAGCAGACCAAATCAATACCCCCCAAGTGATTCTTATATTTACTTCTGTTTCATGTGTTGTGCGTCCCAACTTTTTTTGGAATGTGTTGCAGGCCATAAATGCAGGAATGGATGTATATTAACAAATGAAATGCTGACCACACAAAACATAAAATATCTTGGGTTCATACCGTCTAAAAGTCAAAGAAAACGTAAGAATCAGTATTTTAAAGTTGCAGTCCCAACTTTTTCTGATTTGGGGTTGTATAAACAAACACAAGGTTTTGTTTTTCCTTTTCTTTTCTTCTAAACTCTTTAACAAACACTGTATCTGTCAAATCCATTCTGCACTCTTGTGGTTGGGCCTGAGGTTTATTGTGTTTGCCAGCAAGCGCTCCATTATCTCCTTGTCTTTAACGTCAGAAATAAGGGGGGGGAGGTAGGCAGTAGCTGCTGCTTTCAGCCATTGTAAGCAACTCAAAAACAGCTGGAAATTTCATGTTGTAAGGTTGATAGACGTTGAAGACCTGAAGTCGAACACTATTACAAAGTCAATTGTTTCAATATTCATGTAAATTACCGGAAGCTACTTCAAGCACCATTTCGTATTCAAGAAGTCATGTTTGCGGCAAAGGGAATCAAATAATGTAAGTATAGCACTTGTCTGAAATATTATTTACACAGTTTCATTATAATGTTAATACTGAGTGCACCATTTTTTACTGAGCGACATGGGTTTACAACCATAAAATAAGTTAAACTATTGACTGACATTTTTCTCTAGAAAGATTCAAACACTGTCTGCTAGAATAAAAAAAGTATTGCTCAAAAACATTTGAACACACTCTCCCTGAAACTTGATGGAATGACCAAACCTCTCAACACTAAGATCAGGAGAGGTCTGGGACCACAGGCTGGTGCTGCACGTCGCCGTATCCACCACACTAAGGAACCATCTCAGGTCCTGAATGGCAACCACCCAGGCCTACAACCAGTCCATCCACAACTCGCGAAGGTAACCAGCTAACTGCCACAGCCGGGTGAATCTTGGCCGTCCCTTTGGCCTTCTCCAGCCGCTGGGGTCCTCAACACTGAGGAATTTGCATTCTGGATCATGCCCTGAGAAACGCGCCACATAGTTGAACCTCGGATTCAGGAGGAGCAATGCGGGTTCCGTCCTGCTTGTGGAACGGTGGACCAGCTGTTTACCCTCACACGGATATTAGAATGGACTTGGGAGTATGCACAACCAGTGAACATGTGTTTTCTGGATTTGGAAAAGAGCTACAACCGGGTCCACCGAGGTGTCCTGTGGGGGGGGGTGCTGTGGGATTATGGGGTACCGGAACCACTGGAACATGCGATCCGGTCTCTATACGACCAAAATAGGAGCGGTGTCCACATTCTCTGCATCGCATCAGACATGTTCCCGGTGGGTGTTGGACTCTGCCAGGGATGCCCCTTGTCACCAATCCTGTTTGTGATTTTCAATGACAGGATTTCGAGGCACAGTCAGGGATTGGATGTTGTTCAGTTTGGTGACCTCAGAATTTGCTTTTTTGTGGATGATGTGGTTCTATTGGCTTCATCAGACAGTGACCTCCAATGTGCACTGGGTACGTTTGAGGCCAAGAGTGAAGCGGCTGGGATCAGCGCCTCCAAATCTGAGACCATGGTCCTCTTTCGGAAAACGGTGGATTGTCCCCTCTGGCTCAGGGCAGAGTTATTGCCCCTAGTGGAGGATTTCAAGTATCTCGGGGTCTTGTTCATGAGTGGGGGGTAAGATGGAGCGTGAGATCAACAGACTGATTGGGGCTGTGTCTGAGGTCCTGCGGACGCTGTACCAGACCATCTTGCTTAAGGCATCTGGTGAGGATGTCCCTGGTTGTCTCCCTAGGGAGGTCTTCGAGGCACGCCCAACTGGGAGGAGGCCCCGGGGAAGACCCAGGACACGCTGGAGGGATTATATTTCCCAGCTGTATCGGGAACACCTCAGGACCCACCAGAAAGAGTTAGAAGACTTGGCTGAGGATGGGGAAGTGTGGGCTGAGCTGCTTGGTCTGCTGCCATGTGACCAGGACCCGGATAAGCAGCAGAAAATTTATGAAAAATGGAAAGAAAAAAAAACACAGCTGTGGTGCAAAGAGAACAGAAGGAAGGTGACTGTTCATTCGCCTTCTCCTCTTCGTAGCCATTTTCACACTACAAAAGCTTAATAACTCATGTATGCAGGTCAGACTAAGTCAAGCATATACTGCATGATTTTGCAACTGAGACCCTCAAGCAAGAGGCATTGGAATTTGCTACATTTTAACAGATGGTAAGCATTTTGAATTTTCTCACTCACTCTTTGCTCCTCTGCCTGCTGCAGGTGTTAGATGCAGTTATGCAAATACAAGTTTTGTGAGTTTGATTGCCTTTGCAAAAGTGCCTTTCGATTTGAGATGCCACAGGAGTTGGGTCTTAGGCCAGTGGCACCAGGCAAAATACTCAGACTGTGGTCCTGGTCATGTCAACACGATCAATCAAATGATTGAAAATTACCACAGAGAATGCGTCTCAGCCTTGCAGAGTTGTTTTTTTTTTTTTTTACTCCACACATAGTTAAGACTACGGTGCGATCCCTGCATGTTGTGTGGCACTGGGTTGCAGAAACCAGTGTCAAGAAACCGGTAAAACCCATCAGACGATTCAGACCATAAAATGACATTCCATACTGTACATACTGCCTGTCTGTGTCCTTGGACAAGTCACTTCATCTGCATCATCTCAGTCCACCCAGCTGTAAATGAGTACCGGCCTGGCTGAGAATGTAACCTGGGAGAGTCATAGACTCTCATCCACTTCACGCTATGGCTTTAAAGTCTAGAATCAGTATAGGTGAGATTCCATAGCTTATTGAAGAGGTGGAAAGAATGTAGTAGACCTAATTTGAGTATTACATGACATCACCTACCTTTCAAATGGAGATGAGAAAAAAATAATGGTGGACTGTGACAGATTTACTCAAAGACTTTAGGAGAATCACGGGTCCTCTGTCAGTCTCTTCTATCTGAGTGGGGATCCCCTCAATGCGGGAATCCTGGAGATTGGCCTCACTATCATTAGACTATGGCAGAGGCAGGGAGACTACTGAGGGCCATGGCCTGCTGAGGCTTGATGGGGATACTGGGAGTCTTTTTGGCGTTGCTGGGGTTTCACTAGGAACACAACTGTCAACTGATGATGATGATGATGACGATCCCAGCAGTGTTCCACTTCACGAGTCCTTGATCTTACCAATTGATTGTTTGGACGAATGGCTAATACTACCACTGGACCTTATAAGCACCTGGACGCTTAGTTCCACCACATCTCTCTGTGCATGTTTGGCAATTCTTTGTTGTGCTTTGTCTTTAATTTTTGTCATTGGGAATATGGCCAAAGCAGATGGTCACCCCTCAGAATCTATTCTGTTGGAGGTTTTTTCCTATAATCACAAAAACACCTTTGAGAGTGTTTTCCTTACCACTGTTGCCAATGTGCTTGCTCAGGGGGTGGTTAAGATTAGACCTTACCCATGTGAAGTGCCTTGGGGCCACTTTTTTTGTGATTTGGTGCTATATAAATAAATTGAATTGATCAAAGTCAGCACTGATGATATGTACTTAAGAGAGTGGCAGCCAGAGAGTGCAAAAATTAAGGATAGGCGAATTTATGTTTGTATGTTTAACGGTAAAGATGTGGCGACCATTGGTGAGCCAACTGTGCACTAGGCCAAGTCGGGGAGTCCGGTCTGAGCGGCAGGCATGGCAGCAGAACATGAAAAAAAATCCATGATAGCAAGAAGAGTTCCTCTGCCTGATGCACCGTGGTAAATATTGTGATGTACCAAAGAAATAGACATCACTCAACTTTTTATGCAGCCAAGTCTGGGGTTGTGAAAGATACACTGGCAGGCAGCAGCTTTAATTATTTAATTACCAAATATGCAGAATGGAGCTCCTAAAAACAAAACAAAACTCAAAATGTGATGGGCATTGTCTTTGTAAATAGGGTTCATGATATGCAGTCTCAAGAAATGCAATGTGACTTTTCCCCATGGTCTAGTGTTACAAAAAGCAAACAATTTGTGATATCAAATTGTAATACTTAATCACATCACTATAATCACATTTCTTAAGAACTGCGATACGTATCGACTTGGCACCCAAGTATTGTGATGCGTATCATAGTGGGAGATAAGTGCATCATCCCAGCCCTAATTATTACCTTTTTCTTTTTTTTTGGAATTTAATCAGGATGGCAGCATTATAAAATGTTGAGCTCATTCTGCTCCGGAGAATGTAAGCTTTGTGGAAAAATATCCATATTCTGCAATTTTGTTGCGAAATAGTGATTTTAAAATATCGCAACAGCAGCTAACAGGGCACTGAGCTCACCTGTGTGTTGCTCTGGTTTCTAATAGTCCGTCAACCCATAGTGAATGTTGACCTTGTCCAAACCACAACACAATCCATTATCACTATGCCATAGCCTACACAAAAATGTATGATAGTCTTCAGAGAGTACCAGATATAGCTAAGTAGGAGTCGATTACACAGGGATATAGGGCTATAGCTACAATTATGAGAAGGTTAACATGTTGGCTTCATAGAGCCGAAGAAATGCAGTAGATCTTCACTTGCGACTGAAAGTGCCAAAAAAAAAAAATCGTAAAATAGAAGCACAAACAAAGCGGCAGATACAGTGACTAAACATGGTCAACTAGAGATTAGGGATTGCACGATACTGGAATTTTAAGCATCTGCCGATACTGATACCAATCCAATACCTTTGCCCTGTCTTAAAATAGGTAATCTGTTCGTAAATGCAATTGTCGGAGTGTACTTTGCTAACCTAGCCATCTAACAAGACATCAACTCAATTTTCTAAAGACTCGGATAGGTTGTTTTTTTTATTTGCTATATCCGATATCCAGTAATTATGGCCAGTATCGGACTGATACCTATCCAAAATGTTGGATTGACACACCTCTACCAGAGATCCTGTTAGGATCTTAGGAAGAACTCACAATAACGCAGAGCCATATTTCACACAAGAGCTTTGGTGTATGTCTGCTGAACAGGTAGCGCAGCACTCAGACGGGTCTGTGGAAAATCTAAAGGGACTACACCCTTAAGAATCTCAAGTTGCAAAGACTACATATTTGCACAAAATAGGTAATCCAGCACTAAAATGCTGAGAACATGTTGGCTCATAATAAATGTCAAGTTTGTCATTCTCGTATGGTGTTTGTGCGTGTCTGTCGAAATGCATTTTGCCGTTTGCCTGCTGATGCCTTTGAAGCAGCACGGATGCACCTGTGCGCGGTTTACTCCAGCACAGGGGGACTAACAGTGTGCAGTCAACATGACCAGCAGCATTTTATGTCGGGCCTTTCCGAGCAGCGAAGGCAGCCAGACTGTGTGATTTCCGCCTCGGTGGAATTCTACCTGTTCACTGGCCTCTGCTGCCTGCCAACTGTGAGGCGCGGCGACACGCACACATACACTAACGCGCACACATCGCCGGAAAACCAGGCCACATCGCAGCAGTTACCTGGCTGAAAATGGACTCTCATAAACACATCCAGCTCCAGCCCATAGGCTCCTGTGCAATTTCTACCCCCAGCTTGAGGGTAGATTTGCGGATGTGCATTCAGATTTATCCAACTTGGTTAATACTGCCCGTTGGCACGAACACCGTATGGGCTACAGCAATCTGACATTTGACTCAAGTGTCCTTGACCTTCACCCAAATGATTGATCGCTGGCTGACCTTGCCAGGGCAATTTTGCAATCCACTTAAGTGTGTGCCACAGTTTGGGTTGCAAATCAAATTCCTTGACCTTATATTTGCCAAAGTAAATTCTTTAAAGGCAATTTCTGGGTCATCATTCATTGACATACCACGTTTGGTAGAATCAGTAAAAGGACCTGGGGTGGAGGAGGCCAACAAACGGACCCTGGCCCCAATGATTGATCTTTAAGTTTGACCTTGTTGGGCAATTCTGGAACTCACCTCTATATGTGTGGCAAATTTGGTGCAAACCTGAGCGACCCCTTGACCCCAATGATTAAGTGTTTGGCAAATTTGACCTTGCCTGTGCAATTCTAGAACCCACCTCAATATGTGTGCCAGGTTTGGTGTAAATCGGAGTGAATAACTTCAATTTTGACCGTTGTACCCAGTTACCTTAACCCTACTGGTTGACCTTTGGTAACTTGGATGCCATCTGGGTAATTCCAGAACCCAGCTATATATGTGTGCCAAGTTTGGTGGACATCTGACTGAAACATCATAATTTTAACCTTTGACCGCAATGACAGTGACCTTTGCCAAAATATAGCCTTTAATGCCAATTCTGTCGGTTGACTGTCATCCACATATCAAGTTTGGCCAAAGGACATGGGAGGAGTAGGGCAACAAACGGATAACCCAAAATTTTGACCTGTAACCATAATGACGTTAACCTTTGCCAAAACAAACCCCTTAAGGACACTTCTAAGGTCAGCCGACATGCACACAGGACGTTTGGTGGAAATGGCCCAAGCACCTCGGAGGATTAGTGGAACAAACACACAAACAGTTTCTCAAATTATAGTGTGACATATAATATGCAGAACACATCCAACATTAATGCCACAGTGGGTGAGGATAAAAAGTTTAATACCTCTGTAAGCATTCATTACCTGCAAGGTAGGCGGCGCTATTTTGTCTCGGCTGCCAACGAAGCAGCGCAATCCTTTTATTTTTTTGGTGGCCGTTAGCTTTGGTTTGGCGTCTTCATCCGTGAGTCCAAAAACAGCCGCTTTATCATTAGCACAACATAATGTGCAGTTAATTTCTACACCGTCTGCTCTTTTCACAACCACCCACAAAGCTAGCATGAGATGTGACTGCAAAGACACCTTTTGCAAACATCGCTGTGTATGTGGTGCGCTGCAAGGAGGAACACCATGCGCGCCATGGAAGCGCCCCACTTCTAAAGTTTGAATTAGAGGATCTTTGTATATAAACTGAGTGACTGGTTTATTAGCAGTGAAAGTAACATGCCATTGCCTTATGTTTTCAGTGAAAAAATTTTTTTTTTTAAATTTTAGCAATGAAAGTATCTTACAATCGGTCTATTTTTTCAGAAAAGAAAAAAATAGCCAAAGCAAAGCAGTGTGCAACAGGAAATTTCTTTTCAGGATTAAGAAATCATTAAAAAAAATCTTGCCTTAGATCATCAATGTCTCAAGGCTGTGACTCTCCTGTCTCAATACAGAATGATCCAGACAGATATCCGGTCAGGCACCACCTTCTCAAAGCCACCCTCTATCTACCACAGCCTGGTGGTATGTGGGCGCTGCCTTGACCTTTTCCAGTTGCTGGGGGTCCTCATCACTGAGGTACCTGTGTTCTGGATCATGCCCAGAGAAGTGTGCCACATGGCAACAATATCATAGCTGATGCTCCCTTAAAATGCAAGTGGTACACCTCATCTAAGTCTCTGAAGTAACCATTTGATACAAAGACATTCCAAAGGTACCCAACAATCCTCCTAAGAGTAGGTCTCTTAGGAGGATTCAGGTGTTGTCTCAAGTCAGTGGGTAACGTCAAAGTCTCAAAACCATTCAGCAGCACAGGAAGCGCCAGGACCTTAAAGGCTTGGACCTCCTAAAAGACATTGGCATGGTTAAAAACCTCTGTCCAAGGACTTCATGACTCCATAAGCTCTTCCCAGGTGGTTCTTGATCGCAAAGGCAGAGGACCCAGAGACATGAATGTCACGTTCATCACATACAGATACACTTCTCATGGTTGAGTCCAGGACTTCATTGAAAGTCTGGATGTTAGTCTTGATTCAGGACAGTTGCAAACTCAGACACTCCGATTCCTCACTCAGCTTCTTGAGCACTTTATTCAGGGAATCCATCGTCCATGAAGTCGAGGTCATTGAAACCTTTTTCACCAACTCAGATACCTAAGTTGCTGGAATCCACAACCCTACCCAAGACCTTGTCCATGCAAGCATTGAATGTCAGTCGGTGAGTTATGATGACTACAGTGTTCCTCTGAGGACTACCTTATCAGTAAGGTGGTCAGGTCCACAAGCCCCCAGCCCACCACACTGCCCACCAACTGATCCACCGACAAATAAACCTTTTGAAATTTTAGTATTTAAAGAGTACATTTTTATTCATAATGAATCTTGAGTCAGTGTGGCTTGGAGACAATCTCAAAAGCCACTTGTAAGAAGTCATTCTTCCTGAGAAACTTGGTCTTAAATAATGTTCAAATCTGTTTTTCGGAAAACTTGAGCTAATGTCAGCTAAGCACTGTAATTTACAGACATGCACACGCAACAATGACCCTCTGACCTTCACATTAAAAGTGTGGTTGCTCCTGGTTTTACAATAAAGTGCTTTTATTGTGAAGCACATCCACGATGGCTTTGCACATTTAACTTTACTACCTGCAGCAAGACAGATGGTCAGACATGCTCATAGCAACTCTGACTTGATGTCTGTTATTTACACATTCCAAAAATTTCTGGCCCATCTGGCCTGTACAGTGAGCAGGGGAAACCCTGGTCTGAGCTCTGACAATTGCTATATAAAAGGACTGGAGGACAGAAGAGCTTAAGGAGTCATGAGGTTGCTAGACAAAGCTGTTTTTTTGATGCCAATACCTTTGTAGGGGTACAAAGGTCCAAGTCTTTAGGATCCTGGTGCTTCCAATCTGAATGTATAGTTGTGAGACTTGGATGTTAACCAGTGACCTACGGCAACAACTGGACGTTTCTGGTAGTAGGTCTCTCCAGAGGATACTTGGGTACCTCTGGAATTACTTTGTGTCAAATGGTTGTCCCAGAAACTGGAAAGGGCCAAGGATACACCCACGTATCATCTAGCTGTGGTAGATAGACGGTTACTTTTGAGATGTGGGGATGGACCCATGGTCCACCTTCGTAGTTGGCAACCAGTACCCAAGGCGGTTCCGTAATGAAGTGGATATGGCAATGCGTGGCACCAGTGCACACTGACCTGGACGACAAAACGCTGCAGAGAGAGACGAAGCGTGGCAGAACAGAGCTTTACAGTGACACAACAAGATCATAAAACCTTATATTTTAGACCAAACCGACAACAGTTGTGTTTGAGCTCTAACACATGCCAGTGTGTGAAACACACAACAGAGAGGTTTTTACTGCCAAGAGTTGGACATTTTGGATGTTATACTGGAAAGAGTTTGTGCAAAGCAGAAATGCAGTGGAAGAGCCAAATGAAGCTGTATGTGTGATCAGCCATCATGACATCAGTGGGCCGCATTTGATAGGTGGCCAATGCAAGAAGGCTCTGATGTCTGTTACTTTATCATACTTTTTATGCAGTACAAGTACTGTTTTCTTGTGTTTATATGTGCTTCATAGACTGTAAAGCCAGATTCACTTATATATGGGACATCTGTCCTGCTTCGAGATATAGTCCCAGGAGAAAACCACTGTTTAAGTAGAAATGAAGAGAATCACGCAGCTATAATTGATCATGACTGTCAACTGGCAAAAGGTTTGAATGTGTCAATAAAGATTCTTGGTTGGCCAGATAGACAATATCAACATGGCTCATTGTGAACCCCCCAGCGACAGTTGAAAACGGCATGCATCCTCTGCCATGTCTTCAAAACGATCTCCGTTCACACTCGAGCAGATGGATGTTTATGTCTCGTATGGTATGGGTGCATGCCCACTAATATGGTTTTTAAAAGGAATAGTTTGCACCATCTGTTATGCTTAGTTATCACGTTACGGGATAACATATGTCATAGTGTCCAATGGACGTTGACCTTGTTTGACCATTACTTTGGAGACCAAGTATTTAACACGGTCAAAACGATTCCATTTATTAATCCTATTAGCCCAACCAATAATAATTAGCATCACTTTTTACCAAAATTGGAGCAACTTTAAGTTTTGAAATCGATCTTTGTCACCCTTTTTGCTGTTTTTACCCCAATAACTCCATAACATTCAGTCATAGATGGTCCAAACTGTACTTTTTTTTTTAGAATCTTTATGATCAGGCATATAATATTGTGCAATTTTCAATATGATTGGAGGATTTTTAAATGTTGACCCCTGTGTAATCCTTCATTGACCCCTACCTGGCTATAACTACCATCCTGGGATGCTTATTGTAGATTTTTGTGTCTGTCATGTTTTACTGAGGCTGGTGTTGTTTTGCCTCCTTAAGTGGTATCAATTAGGTCGAAATTGGCTTTGGTCTCATGGACTACTAGTACCAAAGACATCCAGTCATTGCCTTAGGTCACTTGTTGGAACATTCTCCCATGGCAGCAACAAGGCAAAGACAGAAAGTTGAGACTTTCGGTCATGTAAGTAATATAAATATCCTATGAATTACACTATCAGCTTCAACCCGCGACTTCTAACTACATATTTGATGGAAGCTTTGCATCGCAATGCTTGATCATGCAGCTGAAACACAACCAGGGAAGATAATCCACTTGTCTGTGCTAGCTGCCATCCCTCCACCATTTGCGTGTTCAAGGGGAAATAAAGAGGGTGCGATTTATTGATATTCAATCACACACTAAGGCAACGGTCGTTCCTGAGGATTGCTTTCAGGTAAAGTGACAGTTAAGACCAGGGCCTATAGAAGCACCAAATGCAGGGGAAATGAAATCACGCTAAAGCCAGCATTGCCTTTTCATCACACTAAAAAAAAAAAAAAAAAAGGAAGGGAGCTGGTATTGTCCTCGTCCGACAAAAAGGGAGAGGTGAACTGTCGACATGTAATAGACCTGATGTGGTAAAGTGTTGAAAAGGTCAGTGCATCTTCCAGAGTTAAACCAGGGAGAACAGCTCCAGTGACAAAAGACTAATAGCATTTTTAAGCTTGATCAGACACGTGGACAGCAATTCTCTTGGGGACTGCAATTTCTTTTATCCCTCTATTGCTTTATATTCATTCATACTCATGTGCTAAGTCATCATTATGCACCCTTGTTTTTAACAATATATCACAATTTACTTGAGGTAGTGTTCACTCGGTGTAACTTTATTGCTTTGGTGGACACAAATTAAAACGGATACAACAAGAATTAGGGAGAGATGTTATATTTATCATAACTCTGATGCCGTCAAGAAGTAATAAAAGCTTGGAGCGGCTTAGCAGAATTCGGAGATACGAGAACAAGGTGAAAGCTGTATTCATGAGTTTGCATGACAAAGTGCAACAATCTATACCTGGGGCCCACCTAAACACCACCATTTCCACAAAAAAATGGTCTATTTGGACCCCAGGTGTACCGTGAGGGGTAATTCTGCCGAAGCCAAACTGGGAAATATGTGGATTTGACTGGTCAGGTCTTGGAGAGTGTGCTGGTGTAGCGTGTTCCCACATCCACTACCTTATGGAACTACCCTTGGTCCCAATGGGTAACCGCTGAGGCAGACCACCAGTCCACCCCCACCTCCGAAAAGTAGCCAAGTATAGACAACAGCCAGGTGAAAATTGGGCATCCCATTGGCCTTGTGCAATCGCTAGTATCCTCAACAGTTAGGCACCTGTGGTGTTTCCTCACAATGCAAATAGTACCACTCATCTGGGTGTCCCTAAGTGCCCACTCATTTGACACAGTCATTCCAACGTTCCCCAAGGATTCTCTGGAGAAACCTCGAGCCAAAGACATCCACTCGTCATCTGAGATCACTGTAAGGGTCCAGGTCAAACAATCGTACCATAAAATTGAACCCCCTGGACTCGAAAGGCCTCAAATTCCAAGCTTCTGGTGGCATGGAAGGCACACTACTGATGGTTGAGTCTGGAACATCATCAAAAGCCTGAATGTTAATTTGATCCATAGTGCAGCAGATAACTGTATGAATTGTTCAAATGGTGATGCAAGCATAACATTTGGCATCAATACTCTCTATAGGTAACTCTTCAAATTTGCCCAGTTGGCCACTTGAAAATCCAAGATGGTGGCCATATTATCCAAAATGGTGTCCAGACAAATTTAAAATCCACCAATCATATTGAAACATATACCATATTATTTGCCTGATCGTAAAGACTCTTAAAAAGTATAGTTTGGACTATGTATGACGAAATGTTATGAAGTTATTGGGCAAAAACAACAAATATAGTGACAAAGGACAATTTCAGTTTGTACAGGGGTCAAGAGTAAAAAGTTGCTCCAATTTTGGTAAAAAAGTGATGCAAATTATTGGTTGGGCTAATAGGATCAATAAATGGAATAGTTTTGACTGTGTTGAATGCTAGGTCTCCAAAGTAAAGGTCAAACAAGGTCAGCGCCCATTGGCTACTATGACATATGTTACCCCGTAACGTGATAACTAAGCATAACAGATGATGCAAACTATTCCTTTTTAAAACACTATTAGCTCAACTAGTAATTTGCATCACTTTTTTCCAAATATTGGAGCAACTTTAACTTTTGACCCCTGTACAAACTGAAATTGACCTTTCTCACCATTTGTGCTGTTTTCCCCCATAACGTCATAACATTCAGTCACAGATAGTCCAAACTATACCTTTGTGGAATCTTTATGATCAGGCAAATAATATGGTATATGTTTCAATATGATTGGAGGATTTTAAATTTGTCCGGACGCCATCTTGGAAAATATGGCCGCCATCTTGGATTTTCAAATGGCCAATCAGGTAGATGTGAAGAGTGACCGATATAGAATATTTGTACCAAATTTCTTGGTTACATCACAGTTTGAACAATTCTTATGAAATATTCAACTGTATGCTGCACTACCAGGATAGTCGCTTACCCAGACCCTCCGATTCCAAACCCAGTAGCTTGAGAACTACATACAAGACATCCATTGATTCCACAAGGATCATTATCATCTGTAAAGCTTCCTCATCGACAAAGGCACCCGGCTTTCTAGACTCCTTGGCCTTTACCCAACACCCAGTCTGTGATTGGGTCTACACCAAATTAAAATCCTCCTTACAACACTGGTATTCTGAAATTCTGCTGAGACAATTTTATATCTGTCCCTTTGGGTTAGAATTAGGGTTGCTGTTAGTAACACCAGAAAATTGCCATTAATACAGTCACAAGTCTTGCATTTTGTAATTGGCCAGCTTGGAGTCTCAACCACTTTTTTTTTTTTTTTATGTGGCTACCATAGCTATACCAGATTGTACTATACCATCTTTGGTGCAGGGGATCTCTTTGACAAAGGTGACCACTGCCAAAACGGAGATGAAAAATATCCATCCAGCATCTGCACATTCATGATTAAACTGATTTTCACATTAACTTTGTTTTCCAAACTTACACCTTCTATTTCTTTTTGGCATTTCTTCAGGGTCGCAAAAGCACATCCTGTATGGTTCCGCATCTTGACAAGTTTTGACGCTGGATTCCCTTAGCGACGCAATGCCAGTTCGACAGGGCGAGAGGACCTAATGTGCACGGTTTGACGGCACAATAAATCCGGAGTTCCCGGAGGAAGTCCCTGCAGTCACGGCGAGAACATGCAAACTCCACAAAGAAAGGAACTGAACCCAGGACCTTTTTGCTGTGAGGTAAGAGTGCTGGCCGTTGCATTTTCAATGAAGTCAAGCAATTCCTAATATCCAATCTCCAATCTGGATCCACCCTGCAGTCCATGATATCTCTTGACAATTGGCCTGCATCATAGTAATATAAAAAGCAACCCTTATCGCCGGCACGTACCCCCATAGCATTGTGCCATTTGCAGTTGGTGTACTGTACTCTACGTCCTTTTCAGGCTCTGATAGTCAAAAAGCACTTTAATGAGAGGACTATGAGTCAATATTTACCTTCCATGCTCAGCTTGTGAGCACAGCAGTGACGCCAGAGGATGTGTGTCAATGTGTTTGTGTGTTTATGGAAATGGATGATTAAGTCGTTTTGCTGAGAAGGATGGTTGTGAATGAATGCAGCGAGATGTTGCGGTGACTGCTCCAAAGTCAATAACAGACTGAATAATTACAACAGCGATTTCAGAGTACAAGCATAAAGTCTGTTTTCTGGCATCATGTTACGCGCCATTCAATTCAATTTGAGTTATGCGCACCCAAAATCTCAAGTATCTTGCAATGTCACATGAGGAACTCATTCTCAAAAACTTAATAAATAAGAAGATCAGAAGGTCACCTGAGGATGGATCTGACTTCCGTGACATATGCGCATATTGCGCAATAGTGCTGCAATGACATTAAAATAATTAGTAGGCATGATTACATTCATCAAATAGGAAAACGGACCTTTGGAGATTAACATGTAAAGACAATATTCAGCTCTAACAATGATTGTGTCGATTGTTTACCATGTATGTAAATGAACTACAATGGCATGTAATCAGCAAAAACGTAACTCGTGCTAATCACTGTCCAAGTAGGACTACTTAACATACCCGGGTGTCAGAAGTCCGACCCCGCGTCCCTGTCATGGCACCTGGGCAAAGGATCAAGTAAGGGAATGCCTATTGGGGTGAAGTACGGTGGGATCGTCAGATCCCAGGACGCTACGGTAGCTGTGAAGGTTCTATAGGAACCCTGAAAACACGACGGCAAAAGGGGCTCTGGTGAATAAACTCCTCAACAGTGGATTAGGCGGAAGAGGTGGAATCCATTGGGACACCCAACAGCTGTGAAAGCAGAAGAAGTCTGCAGCAGATCTTCGAACCTCCAATTGTCGGGGACTCCCTGCCATTGAACCTGGTCGAAGAGCTGTCAAGGACCGTGTGTTTGTTGGCGTGCAACGACATCCCCACGTTAAACAAAAGCCTATGCTTTAGTGTGTGTCACAAGCCAAAGCATACTGTACTACGTTGATGTAAGTAGCTATCTAGCTTGTTTAATACACTTTCTTACCTTCAGAGGTTCTGAATTAAACTGTCAAGTGTCTACGGGTGAATGCTTGCCTTACTTAGCATTAGCTAAACAACAATTGGTAAAATGGAATATTCCATCTTTCAACGACACCTAAATAGATCCACTGCTGCAACCGTATTGTCAAGGCATAGTCAACATGCTATAGACAGCTTCCTCGTATCATGGATGCATTTTTACGAAAAGTCATTCAATGGAGCGAAGCATATGGAACCAAAATGAATGGTAAATAGATAGATAGATAGATAGATAGATAGACAGACTTTATTGATCCACAAGGGAAATTGCGTTGTCACAGTAGCTCAAATAGTGATCTTAAAATAAACAGTAGCAACAAAATAATAAAATGAATAAGAATCAAATATCAATATCAAAAATCAAATAATCTAAATATGGGTACTCTGCATATACATATCTGGTAATATGTACAATTACAGTTTAAAATACAAAGATAAAATACTAAAAAATAGAATGATAGATCTTGAATTTTCAATCTACAATATATACAAAGATGAAGCAGATAAACATCTAGTCAGTTTAAATGAACAATGCACAGTGAGCTATGACCTGGAGGTCAGAGGTCAGAGTTATCTATCACAGAGCGGTGAGTTATTGTACAGCTGTATAGCGAATGGTATGAATGTGCTCTTGTAACGTTCACTGTGGCAGCGGAGCTGTAGGAGTCTGTTAGAGAAGGAGCTCCTCTGTCCCTCTATAGTCCGGTGGAGTGGATGTGCAGGATTGTCCATGATGGAGAGCAGTTTGTCCAGTGTCCTTCTGTCTCTCACTGTCACGAATGTCTCCAGCTGACAGCCAATCACCTGTCCAGCTTTACGGATCAGTTTGTCAATC
>OMMV01179620.1:0-11815 GCA_900302635.1 Chatrabus melanurus
ATGTATCGATTGCTAAATGATTAGCATGGTTTTAAACGGATTTTTTTTTGTTGTAAACACTGCCGCCCCCGCCGGCGGGGGCTCTCGGGTTCTAGAGGTTAAGTAATCGAGCTTTACTTCAACTTATTTAAATGTGTTTTGGATGAGATGAGCAATGACACTGTTTCATTGAACGAGCTGTCTTGGCTACCTGCTAATCCTGCACGTGCTCACTGCCTTTGGAGCTGGACTCACTACGGCTAAAGTGTGTTCCGGAATAGCTGAGGAGTTGGTTTTACGTCATACAACTTTTGGACCTCACTGATTTCAATCTTTGAACCACCTGTGTTCGTTAGTGAGGAGTACACTGTCGCACCACGGTTCAGCGGGCCCTTGTGCGACGCAACACGCGACCGGACCAGACCAAGACGCTACCGCTGCTGATTGGCTTGTATTGCATATTAAACCACCACACACCGCTGGTGTGTTTTTGGAAGTGGAGTGGCTGCTGGTGCACGAGGCAGAAGAAGATCACAGCACTGCTGCACATGTTGTGGGAGATCAAAGCTGACTGCCCGTGTTCATTGGCGGGAATTGCGCACTGCGTGACTGCCACTTCCTGCTCGTGAAATGTGGAGGGAGACATGCTGTTGCTACCGCTGTTGTTACAATAAAAAAAAAAAGTTTTTCATGTCTCCCTTTGACCTGCTGCAAGTATGTTTTCATTTGCTCTGAATCTGAAATGTATGCCAGGTGTGCAGATTTTCTTGTTAAATTGTATTACTTCTTCCACTGAATCCATGTATATGGATAGCAATGTTTAGCCTCTCTTCAGTTCTGTACGATGAGGACAGCCTTTATTGAACCGGGGGCAATATGTAACAGTCACTAGCTTTCCTGTATTGTTTCGACTGTAGTACCTCAAGCCACTGCCTGGCATCCGTTTGCTGATGCTCTATTTTTTATTTTTAATAAAGCAGTTCCATTGTGAAAACCTCAACTTTGCCCGGTGACTCGTCTACAGCTATCTGGAAGCTAAGCCATTAGGCGATCCAACGCCTGTTCTCCCGATTATTACAATAGGTTTCCAAACCATTGTTTTACACAGCCATTCCTAAAGGCGTATTCTCATTATAACGTTGACCCCAGTGTTTGGTAAACGCAGGGAAAAGTTGAGAACACGTCAGCAAAAATCACATTACCGGAGTTTGGTAGCGAACCTCTAACGCAGCAGTGTTGCTAATGGAGGCCAGTGGAGGCGGCTGTTAGCCAGTGCACCATTAGAACAAGCGGGACTTTTGCCAAAGTGGCAGCGTGTGGGAGAGGGGGTCGACACACCACTGTCCAGTGATTCTCTGCAGGCAGGGCAAAGCAGCACCCAAACCTAAGACAGCATAGACGATCACACTAGTAACTTAGGCTAGTGGAGGCTAGCGGAGGGAACTTGGTCGTATCGGAGATTAACGTTCTCTGACGGTCTCCTACGTAGCCACAGGTATGTTGGCAAATGCAGAGAAATTTTAAACATGTTGAAAATTTTTGGATGCAGTCGACCTTCATCAACGTAGACCGGCAGAGGCAGTGGAGGCCAGTGGACACCGACGTTTGCAAATATGTTTGTCTATGTTGGCCCAAATGTCTAGGTGAGATTGCGCCTTTATCATTACACATATCCAGAGTGTCAAGTCAAACCCCCAACAAAATTTGTCCCGCCAAAATACAAAACCAAGCTCGGAGTCTTACTGCTCTGATATGAAACGATGGGAGGAAGTCTACCGCAGTGAGCCCACCACAATAAAACAGATTATATGACAGACTAAATCAGATAAATGAAATGGTAAATAAAATGTTAATCAATGACTCATCTTTGTTTTTGGATCCTTTTGTACAAGTTTCTTCAGGTGAATAGATAAAGTCTCACATTGATTTTTGCTGGTAGAGGAAAGCTGAGACATTTCAAATTAGATTTTCTTTTGGCCCTTGTTTTTCAACATTGTAGGGTGCTTCGAACTCCATGTGACAGTATTTGTACAATATATACTGTTTACAGAAAAATAAAACGTGGAAATACCATAATTGAACATGTATTCATTCAGTTAATGCATCTTTCACGTAGCTCTACTGGTCTTTGTTTTAAACTGATCCAGTGAATCTTATTTAGAGTTGGACTCCAAGGCTGTTAAATGTTGGGAAGTGCTTACGTAACATGAAATGGGGTGCAAAATTTAATGGTCAAAGACAGTGGTTTTCAACAACTCAACTGTGCACTTACCAGCAAAACGTTACCGGGCTCCAGAGACGTTATGTAACTGTCTCAGACTGCTCTGTTAATGACACTGTATTCATTTTGACAGGATCTTCAGATAGAGCAGGAAGCAAGAGAGACTGAAGTTTAAAGATGATTAAGAAATGCACTTTACTCAGCCAAAATTCTCTTATCTGTCTGAATCTGAGACCTGGAGTTGGCATGTGAAGAAGTCCTGCCGTTTTGAGCGTTGATGAAATTTCTAAATTTATTGAAGTACTTTTTTTGTTGTTGAAGAGCTATTCTAATGAAAGTCAGAATTTAGCCTGTGTGACTGAATGCACAGAATTGTGATCAGTTGTAACTTTCATGCCAAGTGCTTCGTCCCCTTCCTCACCCCGAGATCAGCAAGACATGGTTGTCTGTCTCTTGAGATATACAACCCTATTTTGATGGCGGGTGTAGAACGAGTGGCGCAGAGTGGCACAAATGATTTTCGGGCATAAACTGGGCACTAAGCCGGGCTGCTAGGTGCAAATGGTTTGGATTTACCATCTTCATTAGTCATGGGTGCGCTTGTTTTATGCACTGGGCAAAATGAGAGCATTTTGCGAAACGGAATGCACACCATGACATAAACAAGAGCATAATATGAAATGACAGACGTTTTTCTATCGCCATATGATACATATTGTCATATCGCACAGCCCTACTTGTCACTACATGCAAGCAACTGCACTGGTGACAATATGGCGATGACATGCTGCAACAGCTGTGTGTTTCTCAGAATGGGGGTGAGATTGCAGGTTTTTATTGTCATGGAGCAACATCACTTCAATTTGCAACCTCACATCACACTTGCTGCATGCCAAATATGCATGTTAGCGAGATGCATATGTACAGTCAAAGCGGGTGTATGTGCGCTGTGAATCCACTTACGTAAGGTGCCTCTGAGTGTTGCACTCCTTTAACAAAGACATCCACATTGCTGGACTTTAGACCAGCTTTTTGGTGGTCACTTTCTGGTGACGGACAATATGAATGTGCCAGCTCTGCGCCTGACCACACCTCATTTTTAGATCAACACACCCACTTCAGTATAAGTGGTCTTGTGATATGGAGGCTGCGGGCTCAGGGTGTATAAATGACCCCCCTATAAATGAAACTGCTGTGCACTGCTTTGCTCCATGTGTAAGTTAGAGTCTATATATGGTTATAGAGCCCTAGAAGAATATATGTAAGACCATAAACAGAGTATGTGCCATTACTCCATATGGCCTGTACAAAGGTTGCGAGAGTGATGATGACCCCTTCCCTTGGTTGGAGGTGGAGCCGTCAGATGTCTCCAAGGAGGGCTTGCTGGACACATTACTATTCCCTCTGTGTGGCATTCCTTCCCTTCACCACTCATCCACTCATTCGTCTGGCTCCCACTGAACTGATGACCCCCGGACCAGGATGCTATGTCATCTATTTGCCAACAAGGAGATTGTTTTTCAGCCCTTGAAATATTAGACTGGAAGATCAATGTTGCAGCTGGCCTGTGGAGGTCCCGGTTCGGGGCACAGTGGACCAGAGGGGGAGTGGAGTTCAGGGTCTTCTCCCAGGCTCTGTGTGATGTGTTTAAGTAAAGATAAGGTATTTCCTGAATCACTCTTTTAATTGACAGCTGGGTTGAAACTTAGCAAAGGGCTAACTTTTGTCAGTATTCTTCTGTCAGTATTCTCACTATCTACTCTTCGAGACACGCACATACACACAAAAACCAACATCTGGTTTTGACCAGTTTGACCACCCAATAGTTTTTGTTTTGCAAGTAAGCTGACATAAAAGATTCATAAACAGAAATGTCATGTACATATTTTATCTAGTTGTGGAACATGAGAAGAATCAGCTTTTGCTTGGTTATTTTCTGTGCCACATCCTACTCCCCGTCAGGGGTGGATTAAAGCATGGACTTGCTTGGGCTGAAGTTCAATGGTTCCAAGTCATGTGAGACTCCATATTTTTTCCCCCAACAAAAATGTGGTGTAGAATACGAACCCAAAATACATGTTAATACAAGAAAAAAAAAAAAAAATACGGTCACTAGCACAACAGAACACTGCCACATTGGTAGGAAGTGCTGTTTTCAGTATTGTAATTTGGCACTATTCACCTACATTCTGTGAATATAATTGGATTTTAAGGGCCCACAGACAAGTGCAGCCCAAGGGCTCATGGTCACTTCAATGCTTCCCTACACCAAACCCTTATATATGCGCCCACATTTCACACACTTTTCTGCCTGTAAAAAAAAAAAAACTGGACTGAAGCAGAATGATTTCATGCTTTCAGCTTAGTAATGGCATTATGCAAAAATACCATTACCCTGGAAAGGACTCTCAAATATGTGGAAGCAGGTCAAGTGCTCATTTTTAAAGGGGATATTTGTGCAGTTGTGAAGACCAACACAAACAGCTGCGTCTTCCTTACTGTCCTCTATGAGAGCCGTTAAAGAGGGTTTTTTTTGTGTGTGTAGTGGTCATTGTATTTTTTTTTTAATATAAAGAAACTCACTAGACTGAAACATCTAGAGATTCAATGTATTCCTTTTTCTGTCACCCAGTCCCCTCCTCCCACTCTCAGCATGTGAAGGTGCTGTGGAGATTTTGGTGAATATGGCATAATGGAAGCTCTTTGTTTGCTCAGGTAGCGGTGCTTCACAATGGGTGATAATAGAGGAACTCTTTGGAGACAGATGTTCCCTCTTCAACACGCTCTTTACTGTGACCCACTCAGAAAGCAAAAGGACGGGACGAGCACACAAGATCACTTTAACCAGTTACCTTGCTCCTAATCCGTTTGCACTAAAATGTCAGGGACAATACCAATAAATGTTCCACTTACTTGCATAGGTTTCCAACACATAATCATGAGTTATTATTTAAGTTAGTAAAATAAATCCTCATAGTTCAGTGAATGTTTAACATATGCAAAGATAAAGTAAACAGCCATAAAATGGAGCAACAGAAAACAGGCTTATTCTCAGGGAGGGGCATGGCAACATTTTCCAGGGAGTGTTTATTAGTTATAGGTCACCTTGAAGCTGTAACAGTGTATGGAGGGCAATCAATAGCTAAGCCAATAAGGAAGCAAGAGGCTAAGGTTAAGAGGGTATTCCTTGTTGGTAAAGAAGGAAATCTATAAAACAAATGAGTTCTGTCCGGCTGGATGGTGGAGGAGGCTATTTCTTGAGAAGTATGAAAACACAAACTTGAAGTGCCAAAAACAATATACAACACACAATAGCTATACCATTCCACCTGGCAATTTGATGGAAACGATGTACAAACCATTTGTAATGATTCAAGGCAAGGACCCCAGTGCAGAGAACCACAATGAGGGACGATTTGAACAGGTTTTACTGTTCCAATAAATAATCAGTTATGCTACAGCACCAAAACAAGGCAGACAGGAAGGATGATCTAAACTCAGGCTCGGGTCCCGTACACAGTCTTTTAGTCTAAAACTATCTCAGGTTATCTGAGGAGAAACACAGGAGAATAATCCAGAGTTCAAAAACCAGAGCTCATAAATGATGGCAGTCTTTTACAGCAGTAGGACTGTCCAAAACACAGAATGGGGTAAACAAACAAACAAACAAAAAAAGACGGACATTCTCATGCTACAGAGTCCAAAGGGGCAGGAGAAAGACAGGAATCCAGAATGGCACCAAGAGTCGATAATGAGAGATCAGTAGCATTGTAACCAGTGCAAAAAATCAGCAGGCAACCATGGAAATTTGGGACAATAGCAAGAGTCAGTAACATGGAGTCAGTAAACACTGTAACAAGAATGCCAGAGAGCAGGGCGGAAATTAATACAATCTGGTTGATTATGAGACGTTCTAACTGCATTTTTAAACAACGTGGTGCAGTTGGACTTGGAAGTGCGCAGACATGTGAACATGGAGGTCAAGCAACCCAGAAGTCAAAACTAACATAGGAGACTCATCAGAATAAAAGCACTACACAAAATAACACAGAGGGAGAATACCAGAAATGACTCACAGTGACTATAACATAAGACAAACACAGAACTGGAGCCAAAACATGACCCGTGACAGTACCCCTCCATCTACAGAACATCACCGTCGTCCTCCGTGTGATAATGAGCCTGCCTTTTTACTGGCTATCCTGCCTTGTAGTGACACACCACTCCACAGTAGATACACAGCCCTGTGATGAGCCATCTTCCGCGCTCCTCCGGAGGTAGGTAAGAACGACCGATCTGCATCGGCTCTTCAGGAGGTGATGAATCTGGGGTCAGCATGCTGACAGGATGAACTGTGGAAATGACTGGGGATGCTGATGAGGAGACTGAAGCTAGGGTGTGATCAGCGCAGATAATCCAGCTTGCGCTGATGTCGACAGCGATCGACCTTGGCGGGGGGCGGGGGCTTGGTAGCGCTCTACTGAAGACTCCTTGGTGAGTAAAAAGACTAGTTCGAGAATAGTTAGCGACAAATTAGCAAAAATAAGCAGTTGTTCATTTGCCACTAGGGTTTTCAACATGTTGAAAATCTGCACGCAAATTAAATCGAGACGAGCAACTAATTAGTGAATAAGGATACTGATTCTGACTGCTTAGAGAATAATTTCAGACTAAATTTAGACCAAGAGCAGATTTAGACGAACGGCCATTCGTTTCACTCTCCAATCGGTCGCAAGCCCAGTGACATACAGGCTTAAGAGCTGAGCTGTAATTCAAAAGTCATCCAGCAGAGTGACAGTAAGGACCGGCAGGTCTGTGGGTCTCCATCATAGCACTTGATAGCGGGTAACCGGGGCTCTGATCGTGGATACGTAATCATTTGTTGTGCTGTGGGTGCAGTCATTGGGTGAGAAGCCGAACTCTCTCCTCTCAGAGACGGCTGCTGGCCTGTCAGCAGTTCTGTCTGTTTTAACTTCGTCTCCTGGACTTTCTGGAACAAGACTAGCTATTTAAAAGTATAGAAGTGGAAAAAAAAGCCATTTACAAGAAAAAGTGAAAAGCTTTATACTAAGCTGTCTGTCTGTCTGTCTATCTATCTGGGCTGTCAGGCGATTAAAAACTTAATCTAATTAAATACAAGATTTGTGATTAGTTTATTTAAATTAATCGCATAATTTTTCATGTGAAAAGCACTGGTGGACTTGGGACACACAGGAAACCACCATACGAATGACATCTGTTCAGTTTTCAAAATAAAACACCCCGCGTGGACGATAATCATATTTCATATCATTATTTAAAAACAATAACAACGTTGAACATAATTCAAACATACAAAAAAAAGAGAAACCGTAACTACATAGACTACTCACCCATGGTCGAATCACAAAATCCATGGAAGAATGTCCACATCTTGAGTAAACAAATGCTCCGTTCCTGAAATGCTGCTGCAGGATCTGAAGGCACGCACATGATGTATTAAAGCCGCATCGCACATGGGAAAGCTCCACCAGTTGGAATCACGGGTGACTTTGCGTGTGAACGCCTGGTCGAGAAAGTGAATTAAGGAGCTTGGACTCATCAGGTGCTAGCATTTACAAGCTGCTAAGTGGTTTGAGCAGAAGTGATATTTTAGGGTGGACAAAAGTCCAATGATCTAAAATTTCCTTACTGCAGATATTCCACAAAACGGTGTTCCTCTCAGCAGTTCCATCTGGGCACCTGTTAAATGTAAAGTTCCTGTTCTCAGTGCCAAGCAGTGTCTTCTTTTTCATGTTTACAAAACTTATGTGGACACAATAATGACCGGGTCAAAGGGCATCATGGAACACAGTTAATCTGCATTAATTTTCATGATGTGTTAAATTGTGTGGAATTACTTAATCTAAATTGTTATTTTGACAGTCATTTCATATATATAGTCTAAAAGCACTACACACTGCTCTCACATTTTCCAGATGATTCACTCGTTCAGGCTGATGACAACAAAGTCTGCTCTCCTGGTTAGCGCCATATAGTAAAAATCCAAAACGTACAGCAAATGCAATGTACCTTATATACGTTTATACCGCCTACCTCTGTATATTTATTTTCAATAAATGTAGCAGTGTTGGCAGTTCCCTAAGGACTACAGAAGCACGTTGCTTTTAGTCAGTTTTAATGTAGCAAGCTTTAGCCATGAAGCAGCATGAAATCCTAAATTAAACTTAATTGAAATCATAATGTTTCAAAACACTTTTTTTTAAATTCACTACTGTCCCTGACTGTGCATGTTTAGCTGAGCAGTCGTTTCACAAATACACGTGTGTGCAATCAATTTGTCATGTTTTCTCTCTGATTGCAGTAATGCTTAAAAAAAAACCCACCAGATACTAGCAGTCTTTGAACACATGATTTGAAATGATGCTAAATGGCCTCACGGTTCGATGTGTTCAAGGGTTAAGCAGGGTTGTTCTGATCAACCTCTGACACCGGGGTCATTCATGAGGCTGTTCTCCATTGATATGGGTCATTTAAAGGGTCATCCCTTCTCGCTTTTTAGTTCTATCTAATTAAAGCATCAGCAGCTGAATCAGAGGCTGTTGTTCATCAGAACATTAATTGTGCTCATCGGTTGGCATGCGGTTCCGCTGAGTGTCCTGTGAGGGCCACACACAATGACAGGATTGTTTCCTCTTTTCTGATGACATTCATTCTGTTGTTAGTACGAACATGTGAATGCTTGTAACCTCAGCTGCTTTCACACATGCACTGCAACCCTGAACTTGTCCACGCATTACCAGCAGGATCTGTATGTGAGTAAATGTCTGACTCGGTTGAAGAAGGAAAGTCCTATATCGGCCCTGAGCACCATTGGTGCCGGTGTTCATCCCCAGATTCCATCGTGTGAAGTAGATGAGAGTTTGCAACTCCCCCTGGCCTGGATGCCAGTCCATCACAAGTTATTTACCCAGCCAAGGCTGTTATCCATTTACAGCTGGGTGGACCTGGTTTTGAATGCAGACCTGAGTTTGATTCCTGGTGGGTGGGATGAGTGGGGTATGGTTTATAAGCTTTCTGTATTGAGACACTCTTATGAGACTCATTGTACTACCATTATAGAATGGATTTATCTTCTGTCTCACATGTTTTGCACTTGGAAAAAAACTTCAATAAATAAACCATGGAGGAAAAAAATGGTTGGGTTTACTGTCTTCATTATTCATGGGCATTTTGTAGTTCATCCATTTAAAATGGAGAGAGCCAGACACACAGAGCCGTGATATTGAGGAAGTGGACACAAGTGAAATGATTTCTGGCTCATTAATGGATTAACTCTTACCTGTCAGATCACACAGCGGACAGTAGCCACTAAAGTTCGCTGAGGTGAGGCAGTGCAGCAGCAAGGTGCTTTTTTGCTATAAGTGTTTACTGTTTTTTCATTTAATAGTTGTTTTCAATTTACTTTTGTCACGCATTTTACACATATGATGTCACCTGTCTCTGAAACAATAAGAGAGAGCGAGGGAGTGGTCATAACAGTATTAACAAAAGCTCACTAAAGTTAGTAACCCAGCTGTTAAATGCAGTAATATTGATATCAAACACCAAAATGGGGTAATATATCTTGGCATAACACTTGACAAAGGTTTATCTGACCACACTATGGGATCTTTAGTAATCAACAAATGTAATGCCAAATTAAAGTTTGGTGATAGGAGACGTGCTTTTTTCTTGAGTAAAAAATAAAAATTTCAAATTGATGCTGACATATAGGGCCCTATCTTGACAATCTATAGTGAGTGAGAGGTTTGGATCTGCATGCAGAGCACCAAAGCACAAAGCAGCCACCAAAGTTCCCTGAGGTTAAGCAGAGAAGCAGCAATGTGAAGTCATCTATTTTTCCATTAGTGTTTACTGTTTATTTTCATTTTTAATTAATAATGTCATTGTAATTTGATGCACTATTGCCCATCCCTGTGTGTACAAGCAGAGTGTATGTAGATGGTGAACCCACCTTTGTAAGGTGTATCTGAAGACTGAACCATATAAATCACAGAAAAACTGTGCTCGACTTCAGACCAGGTTTTTGCCAGTCTATGGTGCAATCACTTTCTGCTGCTTCACGTAGCAATGCATCCATATTGTGCCTGACCACAGCTCATTTCAAGACAACACGGCGATGAGCACAAAGATCAGCATAAGTAAATTTACACAATGTGGGCAGTGTGCATAAAAATGACAACTGCATCGACTGGAAAGGAGCAATGACATGCTGCACTGTGTGCTACTTTGTGTCATTGTGTTAGTTCAACTGAATCAAGTAAATCCTATTGTTGAGTATATGCACTATGCTATTGCATGAAGGACATGTGCAACAACGTGTCCAAACAAAATCTATAAATGGGAGACGCTTCCATAGCCTGTCTGACAGCATCTAACCCAAGCCCCAGCCTCTGGTGCTGAAAAATTAAGCCACCATGGAAGTAACAAATCCCACAGTTCCTTGAATAGCTACTTGAGGCTGATTCCAAAAGTGAGTTACTGCCCGCATACCCCAATGTTAAAATCCCCAACTTTACAGCAGAAATAAACATGTTTACAGCCTGGTACAAAAAATGATTTTGGTCTCTATAGCTAGTTTCCTCTTTCATGACAATTGTACGGGGGGGGGGAGGGGTTTATTAAATCATCAGTTTAAACTATTTTAAGCCACAAAGTTATGAATAATTGGGAGCATGGTTGCTTTGAGTGCTGTATGCCGGCGAGCCAAGTCCAGGGCCCCACTGGCTGCTGTGGACTCAACCATGTTTGTACTGTCTGAGCGTTTTATTACAAATATCTGAGATAATATAGCTTGCTGAGCTGTTAATTATATTTATGCACCGTCTAAGAAGTCTGTGCTCCAGTATTTCCATTAAGTGAAATTTTAGTATTATATCATTTGTATGTTAGCACCATTAGCACTAATTAGCAGCTATCGAGACCTTGGTCAGGTTGGTAAACTGTTACTCCATAAGTACTGAGGCAATAAGCTGGTCATAATTTTTAATATCCGCACCTTAACAACCTGTTATGAAAGCCACCACCCAGTTCGCAAAAATATGCGTTAATCAAATACCCGAACCAAAGTTAGCATGTTAGCTTTGGCTTGTTTGATTACTCCAAGATGGTGGGGGAGGGGGAGGGGGGTATGCTCAGGATTCATTCATCCTGCCCAGGTCACAGCAGTCTTGCCCACGCTCAACCGCTTTACCCATTTATAGGTTGGCCAGGAGTTAGGCGCCATCAGGCACTGCCAAGATGGCAACATTTGTAATCACCCCATTTGAGCTTCAAAGCAGCTCTTCAGAAAACCGATGGGTGACGTCACAGACGGTTTGTCCAGTATATATACACAGTCTATGATCTAACCTGACTAATGCCCAGGCATGCCTAAGACAACATCTGCAAAGCAACTACACTGAGTGCATGTCCAGGCATGCTTGTAGTGACCAAAACAGTTTGCTTTGTGGGGGAAATATTAGCAGACTGAGGCCCCGTTCACACATACACGGGTATCTTGAAAAACAGAGACATTTCCCTTCGTTTGAGCCTTTCGTTCACACACAAACGGCGATTTCGCCTCTGAATACG